>SJXQ01008184.1:0-27391 GCA_006408695.1 Aepyceros melampus
ATTATTATTTTCTCCCATTCCGAAGGCTGTCTTTTCACCTTGTTTGTAATTTCCTTTCTTGTGCAGAAGCTTTTAATTTTAATTAGATCCCATTTGACCTTTTCCAGTCCTGTGGCCACTGCTGAGTTTTCCAAATTTGCTGTCATATTGAGTGCAGCATTTCACAGCATCATCTTTCAGGATTTGAAATAGCTCAGTTGGAATTCCCACTAGCTTTGTTCATAGTGACTCTTGAGTGGAGCAACTCCATGCCCGAGACCAGGGGTGGCGCCCGGATGGAGCAATCCCACGACCAAGGAGCGGTGGCTGTGTGGGCACTGGAGGGCCTAAAGGAGCCATCCCACGTTGAAGATCAGGAAGGTTGGCAGTGAGGAGATACCCCTCGTCCAACATAAGAAGCAGCGGCTGTGCTTTGCTGAAGCAGCCATGAAGAAATACCCCATGCCCAAAGTAAGAGAAACCCAAATAAGATGGTAGGTGTTGCAAGAGCACATCAGAGGGTAGACACACTGAAAACATACTCACAGAAAACTAGTCAATCTAATCAGACTAAGACCACAGTTTAGTTCAGTCACTCAGTCATGTCCAACACTTTGCGCCCAATGGATTGCGGCACGCCATGCCTCCCTGTCCATCACCAGCTCCTGAAGTTCACTCAGACTCACGTCCATTGAGTCAGTGATGCCATGCAGCCATCTCATCCTCAGTCGTCCTCTTCTCCTCCTGCCCCCAATCCCTCCCAGCATCAAAGTCTTTTCCAATGAGTCAACTCTTCACATGAGGTGGCCAAAATATTGGAGTTTCAGCTTTAGCATCATTCCTTCCAAAGAATTCCCAGGGTTTATCTCCTTCAAAATGGACTGATTTTATCTCCTTGCAGTCCAAGGGATTTGCAAGAGTCTTCTCCAACACCACAGCTCAAAAGCATCAATTCTTCAGCGCTCAGCCTTCCTCACAGTCCAACTCTCACATCCATACATGACTACAGGAAAATCCATAGCCTTGACTAGAAGGATCTTAGTTGGCAAAGTAATGTCTCTGCTTTTGAATATGCTCTCTAGGTTGGTCATAACTTTTCTTCCAAGGAGTGAGCATCTTTTAATTTCATGGCTGCAGTCACCATCGGCAGTGATATTAGAGCCCCCCAAAATAAGGTGTGACACTGTTTCTACTGTTTCGCCATCTATTTCCCATGAAGTAATGGGACTGGATGCTATGTTCTTCATTATCTGAATGTTGAGCTTCAAGTCAACTTTTTCACTCTCCTCTTTCACTTTCATCAAGAGGCTTTTTAGTTCCTCTTCACTTTCTGCCATAAGGGTGGTGTCATCTGCGTATCTGAGGTTAGTGATATTTCTCCTGGCAATCTTGGTTCCACCTTGTGTTTCTTCCAGTCCAGCATTTCTCATGATGTACTATGCCTATAAGTTCAATAAGCAGGGTAACAAGGAAACTATAAGCAAGATGAAAAGACAGCCTTCTGAATGGGAGAAAATAATAGCAAATGAAGCAACTGACAAACAACTAACCTCAAAAATATACAAGCAGCTTATGCAGCTCAATTCCAGAAAAATAAATGACCCAATCAAAAAATGGGCCAAAGAACTAAATAAACATTTCTCAAAGAGGACATATGAATGGCTAACAAACACATGAAAAGATGCTCAACATCACAACTTCTCTGTAAGTGGCTTTTAAACTTTTAAGATTTATACTTGATTTATTCATTAAACCTCCAAGTATATAATAAGCAACTGGATCCTTGGTGAGCCAGGTTCAAATATGACTAATAAGTCTCCTTTGTAATGAACTTAGGCAAAAATTCTGAGAGATGCAGTAGTGTGGGCAGTGTTCTCAGAGACACAAAGATGCAACAATAGCAACAGACACAGGTGAAAACAAAATAGGGAAAATCCAGATGGTCAAGAAGTAGAAAGATGGTAATGATAATCCTGTATGTGAGACAACAAAAGAGACACAGATGTATAGGACAGTCTTTTGGACTCTGTGGGAGAGGGAGAGGGTGGGATGATTTGGGAGAAATGCGTTGAAACATGTATATTATCATATGTGAAATGCAGTCCAGGTTCAATGCATGAGACAGGGTGCTCTTGGCTGGTGCACTGGTATGACCCAGAGGGATGGGATGGGAAGGAGGTGGGAGGGAAGTTCAGGATGGGGAACACATATACACCTATGGCTGATTCATGTCAATGTATGGCAAAACCAATATAATATTTTAAAGTAAAAAATAAATTAATTAATAAAAAAAGAAAAAGTACTTTGTTTTTCCTTCATTTCTTCATTACATATGGAAGATCACAACTTTATCCCAACTGCTACTTTTGTCTCAATCATTAAGTAAGATTACAAATCTGGAAAATATTAGAAGACTCAAAGTATGTGTTAACTTGTCTTAATATTCTAAAATATAAATATGAATATTTTAAAAATACCTTTTTTTATCTCCCCTTTGAGCACTCCTAAGATGTGGCTATATAGGTTCATGTAAGGATAGTTTTCATTTAATTCAAATTAAGATATGCTTTCTTTTCACAATAAATTTAATTGTGGATGCTGTCATATATAATTTTTACATTAAGATACTTAAACTCTCTTTTCATAATAAACACTGATGTGGTGTTATTATGAAAAGAGAGTATAAATATCGTATAAAAATTATAGTATATGCATTAGTAATTTCTTGACCTGTTGGCTGGAAATGCTAATTTTTCTTGTATCTTACATAAGGAAGGATGAAGAGAGAGAACAAACAAGAGAGGGAGCAAATAACGTGTCAAATAAGAAAGTAAACAGTAAGTGAAAAGAATTAAACACTATTTTAGCAGTAATTATGGGAAATACCAATGCATTAAACATTGTCTGATTAAACAGAAATCACACCCAATCATAAACTTTTAATGACACTCATAATAAATTTTTTGCTTATGTGACACTTTAAATAAGTACACACATTGGTAGTAAAGGATAAAAGGAGAGATATATTGTGTAACACTATAAATAAAAAGCTTTAGTGATTATACTAATATCAGACAAAGTAAACTATAAACTAGTTGCTCTTTATGTGAACAACTGTTCATATCAGCTTTATTTAAGCTATTGTTGTTATTCAGTCTCTCAGTTGTATCCTACTCTTTGGATTGCAGCACTCCAGGCTTCCCCTGTTGTCCCCTTCTCCTCCTGCCCTCAATCTTTCCTAGCATCAGAGGATGAAATGGTTGGATGGCATCACTGACTCAATGTGCATGAATCTGAGCAAACTCCAGAAGATAGTGAAGAACAGAGAAACCTGGCATGTTGCTGTCCATGGGGTCACAGAGTCAGAAATGACTTTGTGATTGAATAACAACAAAATTTAGAAAAGTTGCCTGACAAAAATCAACATGCAAAAACATAGAACCTCTACACAGTAGCCAGAAACAGAGAATAAAAATTCAAAATTCATTTAAAAAGCATGTTGTTAAATACAGAGGAATCAGTTCAGTTCAGTCGACTCTTTGCAACCCCATGAATCGCAGCATGCCAGGCCTCCCTGTCCATCACCAACTCCTGGAGTTCACTCAAACTAATGTCCATCGAGTCAGTGATGCTATTCAGCCATCTCATTCTCTGTCCTCTTCTTCTCCTCCTGCCCCCAATCCCTCCAGCATCAGAGTCTTTTCCAATGAGTCAACTCTTCACATGAGGTGGCCAAATTATTGGAGTTTCAGCTTCAGCATCAGTCCTTCCAAGAAAATATCAGTGATTCCAGAAGCCAGAGGGGGAAATAGCTGAACAATGTCTTACTTTCAGTCAAGTCAGAGCTAGCATATATATGCTAGGCATAAAGGTAACCAAAGTTTTCAGTGTGAAAATTTCTCAGTGTGTTAGAGCTCCAATTTGTTTTCAAGATTTTGGATCATTTTCTGCTATCATTATTTGGAATTATTTTAACAGTCAACAAAGACAAGACAGGGAGCTGACTGTGGCTCAGATCATGAACTCCTTATTGCCAAATTCAGACTTAAATTGAAGAAAGTGGGCAACACCACTAGACCATTCAGGTATGACCTAAATCAAATCCCTTAAGATTATACAGTGGAAGTGAGAAATAGATTTAAGGGTCTAGATCTGATAGAGTGCCTGACGAATTATGGAATGAGGTTCATGACATTGTACAGGAGACAGGGATCAAGAACATCCCCATGGCAAAGAAATGCAAAAAAGCAAAATGGCTATCTTGGGAGGCCTTACCAATAGCTGTGAAAAGAAGAGAGGCAAAAAGCAAAGGAGAAAAGGAAAGATATAAGCATCTGAATGCAGAGTTCCAAAGATTAGCAAGAAGAGATAAGAAAGCCTTCTTCAGCGATCAATGCAAAGAAATCGAGGAAAAGAACAGAAGGGGAAAGACTAGAGATCTCTTCAAGAAAATTAAAGATACCAAGGGAACATGTCATGCAAAGATGGGCTTGATAAAGGAGAGAAATGGTCTGGACCTAACAGAAGCAGAAGATACTAAGAAGAGATGGCAAGAAAACACAGAAGAACTGTACAATAAAGATCTTCATGACCCAGATAATCATGATGATGTGTTGACTAATCTAGAGCCAGACATCTTGGAATGTGAAGTCAAGTGGGCCTTAGAAAGCATCACTACGAACAAAGCTAGTGGAGGTGATGGAATTCCAAACTGTGGAAAATTCTGAAAGAGATGGGAATACCAGACCACCTGACCTGCCTCTTGAGAAATCTGTATGCAGGTCAGGAAGCAACAGTTAGAACTGGACATGGAACAACAGACTGGTTCCAAATAGGAAAAGGAGTACGTCAAGGCTGTATATTGTCACCCTGCTTATTTAACTTATATGCAGAGTACATCATGAGAAATGCTGGACTGGAAGAAACACAAGCTGGAATCAAGATTGCTGGGAGAAATATCAATAATCTCAGATATGCAGATGACACCACCCTTATGGCAGAAAGTGAGGAGGAGCTAAAAAGCCTCTTGTTGAAAGTGAAAGAGGAGAGTGGAAAAGTTGGCTTAAAGCTCAACATTCAGAAAACGAAGATCATGGCATCTGGCCCCATCACTTCATGGGAAATAGATGGGGAAACAGTAGAAACAGTGTCAGACTTTGTTTTTTTGGGCTCCAAAATCACTGCAGATGGTGACTGCAGCCATGAAATTAAAAGGCGCTTACTCCTTGGAAGAAAAGTTATGACCAACCTAGATAGTATATTCAAAAGCAGAGACATTACTTTGCCGACTAAGGTCCATCTAGTCAAGGCTATGGTTTTTCCTCTGGTCATGTATGTATGTGAGAGTTGGACTGTGAAGAAGGCTGAGCGCAGAAGAATTGATGCTTTTGAACTGTGGTGTTGGAGAAGACTCTTGTGAGTCTCTTGGAATGCAAGGAGATCCAACCAGTCCATTCTGAAGATCAACCCTGGGATTCTTTGGAAGGAATGATGCTTAAACTGAAGCTCCAGTACTTTGGCCACCTTATGCGAATAGTTGACTCATTGGAAAAGACCCTGATGCTGGGAGGGATTGGGGGCAGGAGGAGAAGGGGACGACAGAGGATGAGATGGCTGGATGGCATCATGGACTCAATGGACGTGAGTCTGAGTGAACTCCGGGAGTTGCTGATGGATAGGGAGGCCTGGCGTGCTGCGATTCATGGGGTCACAAAGAGTCAGACATGACTGAGCGACTGAATGGAACGGAATCAAGTAGATTCCCTATCTCTTCCTCTTTTGTTTGGTTTTGTGGACATTCATCCTGTTCCTTTACCTGCTGGGTATTTCTCTGCCTTTTCATCTTGTTTATATTGCTGGGTTTGGGGTAGCCTTTCTGTCTTCTGACAGTTGGTGGTTCCTTTTTATTGTGGAGCTTCCTCACTGTGGGTGGGGTTGGGCAGGTGGCTTGTCAAGGTTTTCTGGTTAAAGAAGCTTGTGTCGGTGTTCTGGTAGGTGGGGCTGGGTTTCTTCTTTCTGGAGTGCAATGAAGTGTCCAGTAATAAGTTTTGAGATGTCAGTGTGTTTGGTGTGACTTTGGTCAGCCTGTATATTGAGGCCTAAGGTTATGTTCCTGTGTTGCTGGAAAATTTGCATGGTATGTCTTGCTCTGTAGCTTGTTGGCCCTTGGGTGGTGCTTGGTTTCAGTGTAGGTATAGAGACATTTGGTGCACTCCTATCAATTAATGTTCCCTGGAGTCAGGAGTTCTCTGATGTTCTCAGCATTGGACTTAAGCCTCCTGCCTCTGGTTTTCAGTCTTATTCTTACAGTAGCCTCAAGACTTCTCCATCTATTCAGCACCAATGATAAAACATCTAGGTTAATGCTGAAAAGTTTCTCCACAGTGAGGGACATCGAAGAGGTACACAGAGTTACATGGAGAAGAGAAGAGAGGAGGGAGATAGAGGTGACCAGGAGGAGGAGAGGGGGAAACAAAAGGGGAGAGAGCAAGCCAGTAGTAATGACTTCCCTATGTGCTCTCCACAGTCTGGATCCCTCAGAGATGTTCACAGAGTTACACAGAGAAGAGAAGAGGGAGGAAGGAGACAGAGGTGGCCAGGAGGATAAAAGGGGGAATCAAAAGGAGAGAGATGGATCCAGCCAGTAGTCAGTTCCATAGGTGCTCTCCACAGCCCAGAACACACACAGAGATTCACCTAGTTGGGGAGAGAATAAAGGGGGAGAGGGGAGATAGAAGTGACCTGGTGGAGAAAAAGGAGAGTCCAAAGGGGAAGAGAGCAATCAGGCGAGTTTTCTCACTACCAATTAAAAATTGGTACTGAAGATTGGGTTCTTAAAGGTACAAAGTTGATAACAAATACCAAAAAGCAAGCATTAAAAATCATACCTAGAAGTTAGAGTCTCAAAAATACTATTTTAAAACAAACAAACAAAGCAAAGCAACAACAACGAAAAAAAAAAAACCCACAAAGTCACAAAATTATTATTTATACATATATATATGTATATATATATATAAAAACTTTGCTGTAAAAATAGGGTCTTTTTTTTTTTTTTTTTTTTTGCAAGGTAATAGTAGGTTATAGAAGGCAATGGCACCTCACTCCAGTACTCTTGCCTGGAAAATCCCATGGACAGAGGAACCTGGTAGCCTGCAGTCCATGGGGTCGCTAAGAATCAGATACGACTGATCAACTTCACTTTCACTTCTCACTTTCATGCATTGAAGGAGGAAATGGCAACCCACTCCAGTGTTCTTGCCTGGAGAATCCCAGGGACGAGGGAGCCTGGTGGGCTGCTGTCTATGGGGTTGCACAGAGTCAGACACGACTGAAGTGACTTAGCAGCAGCAGCAGCAGCAGCAGTAGGTTATAAAAATGAAAATTAAAGGAGTAATGGGGACTTAAAAATAACAAAAAATAAATAAATAAAATAAAATATTGGTTTTTAATTTAAAAAATGATAATAGTAAAAGTATATCTAAGACTTTCTCTGGAGCTGTTGTGGACAGTGTGGGGCAGTTCATTTTCAGATACTTCCTTGGTCGGGCTTGTACCTCTCATGGCCTATGGGCCCCTTCCTATGTAGTGAGTGCTAACTACAGGGTTTTAATCTATTGCACTTGTCACTTCCCTCTGTTTATGTTAGCTTCTTCTGTTTGCTGGTCTCTTCAGTGTCTAATTTCTGCTGTGACACAAGGGGCACGGTCGTGGTCATTTTATTTAGGCTCACATGTTCAGTCGTACTTTGAGAAGGGAGGAACACTGCAAACAAATATCACTAGCATGTGTTCACAGTGATTCAGCTACACTGGTTTTGCCCCCGCTCACGGCTTGTGTGCTTTCCCAGTCTACACTGGTCAGACTCTAGGTTGCTCTGCTGGGAACTGTCTGATGCGGGCCATGGTTTGGATGCACTCCCCAGGTCTAAGCTGCTCAGGTTCAGGTTCTCGGGTACTCCACAAAGGTGCAGACTTGGTTGGGCCTGCGTTTTGTGCCCATCACAGGTCTGAGCAGCTCAAGTGACCAGATCCTTGGCGCGCATAGTCGCCCACCATTGAAGACTGCGACTTATCCCCTCCCCCATCCCCACCGCTTGGTTTTCTGGGTGTACAACGGGTGCACCTTCTCTCTTCTGGGAAGGTGATCTCTGGCTGCGGCCCTCGCAGTGAATGTCGACCATCCAAAATCCCAGGAAGTCTTGGTTAGCAACCAAGTCTGCTTGCAGTTTAGTATAGGATGCCCCTCTTGGACCACGATTGCCCCCTTCAGGCTCTGGCTGCCCTCGCCTGCCTGTCTCTGGCAGGGGATGGCCCGGTCCACAGCCAGCTAGCTCTGTTTAGTCCTTTGTTCTATGAGCATGCCTGCCAGTGGTTAGGGCTTTTTGCGGGGTCATGAGATAGCTATCCCACAGTCTAGATTGCTATCTCAAATCCTCAAAAGGAGATAGGACAAAATATAAAAGATCAAAAGAGAAACAAAAGAGGTAGGGATGGAGCTCTGTCCTGGGAAAGGAGTCTTAAAAAAGAGGTTTCCAAAAACCAGGAAACAATCTCACCGGTGGGTCTGTGGCAAGTCTTGGAATCTCAGAGGGCAACATAACCAGGAGGAAAAATAAATAAATAAATAAATAAAACCCACAGATTACATGCCTAATGGCAACTCACAGCGGAAAAGCAGCCCAGAAGCTCGCATCACTCTCCAGTGGATCTGCAGTGAGCCTTGGAATCTCAGAGAGCAAAATAACCCAGAGGAAAAATAAATAAATAATTTAAACCCACAGATTGCATGCCCAACAGCAACTCCAAGCGGTGCAACAGCATAGACGCTTGCATTCCCCACTAGCAAGTGGGAGAGGTACAGGGAGGAGGGGGCAGCATTGCTTAGAATAAGGACTGGGCCTGAATGCCCTGAGGGTAATCTCAGTGTGTTGGAGATGAAAAAACTCAGTTCTAGTTACCCTGATCCTAACAGCACTAGTCAGGGTAAGTGTAGGTAGTAAGCTGAAAAACAAAGTCTCACACAAACTTTTTCTAATAGATTCTTTTCATCAGATTAGGCTTTAAGACTCTTTGCAGCAGTGACACCCACCGCCTGAGCCCAAGGGCGGCCGGGAGGAGCAACCCTATGCCCGAGGCCAGAGGTGGCACCCAAGCCCAGAGGCAGCGCCCGAGCCCAGGGACGATGGCCAGGAGGAACAACCCAACTTCCAAGGAGCTGCGGCTGCATGGGCAAAGGAGGGTCTAGAAGAGCTATCCCACACTGGAGGTCAGGGAGGGCAGTGGTGTGGAGATATCCCTCATCCAAGGTAAGGAGCAGCAGCTGCACTTTGAAAAAAATAAAATAAAATGACTCATTATTATTATTATTATTATTTTTTTATTGTCAAACAAAGACATCCTTCCTCCCAAGGGGAATTAGAAGACCACCTCTTGGATTTTTCTTCCCACATTGTGGTCAGTCATCCGACTCTTTGCAACTCCATGGACTGTAGCCTTCCAGGCTCCTTTATCCATGTGATGTTGCAGGCAAGTATACTGGAGTAGGCTATAATTTCTTTCTCCAGAGGATCTTCCCGACCCAGGGATCCAACCAAAGTTTCCTGCACTACAGGTGGATTTTTTTTTTTACTGCTGAAGCCACAGAGGATTCCTTACAACATTTACAACAGCCTAAAAATAAATAGCTAACAATCATAATCTTGTCTCGTAATGTTTATATTCGTGGTCATTTTAGGTTCTCAGTACTATTGGTTTAAGATGATCAGTTTATCTTTTTTTTCAGTTACTCATATTCCACACAGAGGAAGTCAAGTTCCCACCAGACTTATTAACCATTGGCCAGTCATACTCTCTAGCCATATTTCAGTTTGCAGATATAGTAAATGAGACAGGTGGACTAGAGGCTTGCTAAAGATGTTTTTAATTTAAATAACAAAGATGTGGGGTTTTTTTAATAACAGATATGAAAAAGAGAAAAATAATTTACCAAACTGGTACATTTATTTTACTTGCTAATAAAACTTTTTTATTTGAAATATGAGTTCCCAAGCCCATTAAAAATGTAGTGCCTATTGCATTCTACGAAGTATCCATTTACTTATTTCCTACCTGGGTTTTAATAAAACAAGCTTTTAATTTTCAGTAACCTCCTTTTACGACACTTTTATTTGTAGTAGTTCAAAAATATTTTTTTGCAACAAGTCTTATTAATATAAAATATAATCTACAGTTCTAAGTTGGGCTTTCTCTAGGGAGAGTTTGGAAAATAGTGTCATTTCACTAAATTGTGTATCTCAAAGAACTCACACAGAGCTATAGTTCTTTGAACAAAAATAAAGTAGAAGAGTAAAGAGAAAGATATTTTATAATTTTAGAAGAAAAACTGTTTATGAAGCCTTTTATGGAACTGGATTAATTTTAAAGATCACAAACAGTAAACTATATGCTTACAATATGCTGTGGGGTTTTTTTAGAGTATCAACATACATCTAAAAGAAAATGAAAAAGAAAAAGATTGAAACAAGAATTAAGATAAGCCAATTTATTGAGAAAATTGCACTGAAGTGGTAAAGATGAGGAAAAAAGGAAAAATAATTGAAAAGCAAGAAAATAAAATATTTTATGTTTTTGCTACTGCTTAAGCTTTTCATGTACCAATTTAATTAAAAAATTAAATATATTTTCTTTGCAATATGATATTTTAGATACTCAAACTTTATCACACTCTATCTTTTTCAAACAATTTTTATTTCATCTTTCAAAGCTATTTGCTTCAATAGTCAATACTTTTTTTTTTTTTTTGCTATTGCTAAGTCACTTCAGTCGTGTCCGACTCTGTGCGACCCCATAGACAGCAGCCCACCAGGCTCCCCATGCACTGAAGTGGTAAAGATGAGGAAAAAAGGAAAAATAATTGAAAAGCAAGAAAATAAAATATTTTATGTTTTTGCTACTGCTTAAGCTTTTCATGTACCAATTTAATTAAAAAATTAAATATATTTTCTTTGCAATATGATATTTTAGATACTCAAACTTTATCACACTCTATCTTTTTCAAACAATTTTTATTTCATCTTTCAAAGCTATTTGCTTCAATAGTCAATACTTTTTTTTTTTTTTTGCTATTGCTAAGTCACTTCAGTCGTGTCCGACTCTGTGCGACCCCATAGACAGCAGCCCACCAGGCTCCCCGGTCCATTGCACCTCAAATCTTTTAGACACCTGGTTTTCTTGCTATGACATATTTTCACCCTTTGTCTCTTTCAAAGGAAATATTTCTCCTATACAATTAACTTCAGCCTTATAATAAAGATTCTGACTTAATTTTTACTTTTCACTGCTGGGAACATTCAAGTTCTACCACTGCCTCTGCCTCTTTGTCCTACATTTGAACAAATTGATAAGAAAACCTAAGTGCTCTTTCTCCTAGGAGCCAGAAGTTCAAACCAAGGAAGCCCCAGCCAACATTTCGAAAGCCACATCCCAGCCTACACCTACTCACAAAAGAATCCAAGCCAGTCAACTTCTTATACACTCCCTAGCCATTTTGGGGTCCTGCTTCAGGCCTGCCTTGCTCCTCCGAGAAAGTTTATCATTCACATAATGAGTCTATTTTGTCAGCTCTTGTTATGTAGGGGTAGTCTTGAAATCCAAACCAAATTTTGTGTGAGGGGGTTCTGTCTTGTTTCTGTGTGGTGATCACAGCTCATCTCCACTGTTAAAATAAAGCCTCACCCCTCCAATGGAGTGAAACTTTTAAAGAGGTTTCTTACCTAGTAATTTTTCTAGGTGTATAGCAATATTAAGAATAAAGTCTTATTTTATTATCAGAAACATACAGAATTAAAATAAACAAAACAAAAACTTGTTTCAGTCATTCCCCTGTATGTTTTCTTAAGTACTAAAAATCCATGACACCCAGCATGGTACCTGTACTCTTTGGGGAAGGTGAATATCAGTTTTTTAACACAGAAGTTTTAATTCCATTTTCTGACTCAATTCTAGGGGCAGTGCTTACTTGTTTAACTTTTGTCTGTGGATACACTTGAAGTAGGTTAGACAGACATTTTGGTTATGCGAATCCAAATCCATACTCTTTCCTAGATCCAAACTGTCCATTTATCTGTTCATGTCTTAATTATTTTTCCCAGGCATGAGGTTAGTTATGACACAGTGAGGGGTTATATAATGATTCAAATAACCCTGTAAAATTAATCTTAATAATACAATGTCAAAAATATTATGGCTCATACTGAATCATTATAAAAATCCTTAGAAAGAAATAAAAGAAAAAAATAATTAAAACTTTTAGATATTAAAATAAATGAAATAATCTTTTTTTATTAGACTTCATCTTAACAAGATTACATTGCAGTCCAAAACGAAGTTGCCTTTTCTTATCCCATCTCAGACCCCAAAACACATGTGCAAACACACACACACACACACACACACACAAATCATATTTAAGAGAAAGCAAGAGGTTAAAAGTATGATAAGCCAACATGTGGATAAAATCAGTATATAAAACTAAGAACCCAGTGCTCATCCCCCTGGGTAACATTATGTCAGCAGCCATGCTATTACTCTGACAGCATAACCCGAGGGAGGGTGAACAATGTCTGTGTCTTAGGTAATGTCTTGGTTCAGAGAACTCAGAGGACCTATGCCTATCAGGTCATCTGAACACTAAATCTTTAAAATAGACTTGATTCTATTACAAACTGTGTTCTTCCTAAAATGTCAGGTAGACTAAAATAAACCCCAGTTCCCTAAGTTTGTCTTTCAGTGTGATCCCTGGAAATGCAATGTAGTCAGCATCTAACATCACAGGCTCCCAAACTTTCTGTAAAAATGTCCCCACTCAAGGTGCTCCCAGCTTCTCTATAATCATATCGATGATGCACCTTTACAGGTACTGCTGCTAAGTCGCTTCAGTCGTGTCCGAATCTGTGCGACCCCATAGACGGCAGCCTACCAGGCTCTGCTGTCCCTGGGATTCTCCAGGCAAGAACACTGGAGTGGGTTGCCATTTCCTTCTCCAGTGCATGAAAGTGAAAAGTTTAAGTGAAGTCACTCAGTCGTGTCCGACTCTTTGCGACCCCATGGACTGCAGTCTACCAGGCTCCTCCATCCACGGGATTTTCCAGGCAAGAGGACTGGAGCGGGTTACCATTGCCTTCTCCATAATTATATCTATATCACCTCCCTCTTGAGCCTCCCTCCCTCCTCACCCATCCTACCTCTCTAAATAATCACACACCGCCAGGCTGGGCTCCCTGTGTTATATATCAGCTTCTCACCAGCTATCTATTTTACACTTGGTAATGTATATATGTTGATGCTACTTTCTCCACTCATCATACTCTCTCCTTCCCCCACTGTGTCCACAAATCCATTCTCTGTATCTGCATCTTCATTCTTCCCTGCAAACTGGTTCATCAATACCATTTTTCTAGATCCCATATATACATGTGTTATGTACATTTTTTTTTCCTCTTTCTAACTTACTTAACTCTCTATAACAGGCTCTAGGTTCATCCACCTCACCAGAACTGGTATAGTATTCAGTCACAAGAAAGAACAGTTGGCTATCTTTCTTAATGGGGATTCCCTGATGACTCAATGGTAAACAATCTGCCCACCAATGCAGGGAATGTGGGTTCCATCCCTGGATAGGGAAGATCCTCTGGAGAGGGAAATGGCAACCCACTCCAGTATTCGTGCCTGGGAAATCCCATAGTCAGAGGAGCCTGGTGGGCTATAGTCTATGGGGTCATTGAAGAGTTGGACACCTTAATGACTAAACAAAAAAATAATCTTTCTTAATAATATCTTATCTTTACTTATTTCTAGTCAGGCTATACACATTACAGTCTTTTCTTTCTTGTCTTTTCCTGTCATGGAGTGAGTCAATGCCTTGATAACCAGTGCTTCAGTGTTTCCAGTATTACTAGGAGGCATTCTTCCTCCATTATTGAAGACAGCTGTGGCTATGGATAGACTAGATGTACCTTCTCATACTTGAAATAAGCATGCATTTTATTATGTAATTCTAACATAAAGGATCCATATTTTTTTCCCAGAAAAATATCTTCTGTTCAGTTCAGTTCAGTCGCTCAGTCATGCCCAACTCTGCAACCCCATGAACTGCAGCACGCCAGGCCTCTCTGTCCATCACCAACTCCTGGAGTTTACTCAAACTCATGTCCATCGAGTCAGTGATGCCATCCAGCCATATCATCCTCTGTCGTCCCCTTCTCCTCCTGCCCTCAATCCCTCCCAGCATCAGAGTCTTTTCCAATGAGTCAACTTTTCAGATGAGGTGGCCAAAGTATTGGAGTTTCAGCTTTAGCATCAGTCCTTCCAATGAACACCAGGACTGATCTCCTTTAGAATGGACTGGTTGGATCTCCTTGCAGTCCAAGGAACTCTCAAGAGTCTTCCCAATGCTACAGTTCAAACATATCAATTCTTCAGCACTCAGATTTCTTCACAGTCCAACTCTCACATCCATACATGACCACAGGCAAAACCATAGCCTTGACTAGAGAGACCTTTGTTGGCAAAGTAATGTCTTTGCTTTTTAATACACTATCTAGGTTGGTCATAACTTTTCTTCCAAGGAGTAAGCATCTTTTAATTTCATGGCTGCAATCACCATCTGCAGTGATTTTGGAGCCCCCAAAAATAAAGTCTGACACTCCTTCCACTTTTTCCCCATCTACTTCCCATGAAGTGATGCAACCAGATGCCATGATTTTTGCCATTAGTTTTCTGAATGTTGAGCTTTAACCCAACATTTTCACCTTTCTCTTTCACTTTCACCAAGAGGCTCTTTAGCTCCTCTTCACTTTCTGCCATAAGGGTGGTGTCATCTGCATATCTGAGGTTATTGATATTTCTCCCAGCAAACTTGACTCCAACTTGTGCTTCTTCCAGCCCAGCGTTTCTCATGATGTACTCTGCATAGAAGTTAAATAAACAGAGTGACAATATACAGCCTTGACTTACTCCTTTTCCTATTTGGAACCAGTCTGTTGTTCCATGTCCAGTTCTAACTGATACCCCTTTATAGCAAAATTAGGTTTCTTAATAAGAAAGTAGCAGTGTTAAGGAACTGTCAGATTACCAAGTTCTTCCATTTTGATAGAATTAATTAGATGCATCAGTTTGACTCCCTGGAGAAGGATATGGCAAACCACTCTGGTATTCTTGCCTGGACAGAGGAGCCTAGTGGACCACAGTCCATGGGATCACAAAGTCAGACAGGACTTAGCAACTGAGAATGCACCAATTTGACTAGTCATTTATTTCATTACAAGTTTTTCAAAATGGGCCCAAGCAAAACTGGCAAAGGAAAAAAATGTGCTTATTCGAAATTATTAAATGTTTAAGACAGCCAGGTTTAAGACCTTGCCAATATTGAGAACTTAGAAAAATCAAATGATTCCAAAGGTATTCTGATTCCACAGGACTGTGGGACACCTTGATGTTATTTATACTTCATTCTAAGAATACCATCTTCAAAGGTAACATGGGTCATTAATATCCAGTTATGGACAGATTTATTAATTGTTTCTCAGACTCCTGGACTTAAGCCATCTGCTCAAAATTTTCAAGTGATTAAAAAAATTTTAACATATAAAAAAATAGCATATTTAGAAATCAAATATTAAAAATATGTAGTTAATTTAAATTTTTGTTAATTATTTATTTTAAATGACATCCAAATTAATTAATCATAAAGTAGAATCACTCCACCAGTGCTTTAAAAAAATTTTTTTTCTTATTTTAGGTAAAGGATTTGGCAGTGCAATCTTTATTGAAATATAAATTTTATAGGTTATAATTTTAATGATCTATTAAATGCTTTTCAATTATCTCATTTCCAGAATAATTCTAAAAGCTAGATATTACTAGTACTTAACTTATTTAACTTCAGCTAATTTATATTTTAATAGAAACATCTGAGTTTTGGATAGTTTTACACATTATGAGTTTCCAGATTCTGAGGCTTGTTTAAAAAGTAAGTCATTTAATCTGAGGGGAAAATAATTCCCAAGAAAATACAAATCTGATAAAAGAATGCCATCATAAAATGTCAAATATCTAAAATATGTTACATTGTCAATATTGGCTAAAATGAGGATTACCATACTTGGACCTATTTTACTTTTTCCAAGGGGAATCAGATGCATGGTTACCTTACTAAGGAGTGGTCCTAGAATTTCTGACCCTACCACACATCATATGGTATACAAAATAATCCAGAAAGAAAGCTATTAATACAAGACCTGTCAACACAATGCAATGACTCCTCCAGCCACCTTGAGAGAGGCCTATACCTATTTCAGTATGAACACAATCTAACTTTTCTAGAAAAGAGATAATTTATTTATTGCTTCCATAGACTGCATCAATCCTGAAGTGCTGAACTTTTCTATTATTATCATCATCATTGCTACTACTTTGACTTAACTTCTGCCAGAAATGGAGTCTAGAAATTGGACTGACTTTGGGACTAAGATAAGCAATATAAAGTGTGTGTAAATTATGGAATGAGTTTCTTATTTAATCTACAGTCTCAGGGATTTCTCTTTGCATGTAAGATAAAGGAAGATTATATAGAAGTAGATCTTTTATGACTGAGACAGAAAATTTTATATATATATATTTGTGTATGTGTGTGTACATTGTTATTTAGTTGCTAACTTGTGTCAGACTCTTTGAGACCTCATGGACTGCAGCATACGAGGCTTCCCTGTCCTCCACTATCTTCTGGAATTTGCTCAAATTCACTGAGTTGGTAACACTATCTAACCATCTCATCTTCTGCCACCCTCTTTTCCTTTTGCCTTTAATGTGTGTGTATATATATCTATAATATAGTATGAGACAATCCAATACATAAAATTCTGTCATGTGAAACATTTGCAAATTTATTCAATATGATGTGAATATTATTAAGAGTTAATAGTAAATGTTGAAATTATGGAAAGTTTAAAACAGGCTAAAAATACTTTTTGTCGAATGGAAGCAGAAAAGAATCATATAAATGCAGATACTTTAATACATCTCGTTGAAGGTTTTTACCTCTGTTAAATTTTATGTATGATCTTTAGCAAAAATAAGACTATACTTTATTTATACTTTGACTCTACTTTGTAACGTTTAAAAATATCTACAGTATTATAATTATGTGTTAGATTTACAGAACCCATATATATATATATATATATATATATATACACACACTAGTGTGCATAGAGATGCTGCATATCTTGAAATTTAGACTTTAAAAGTGACAGGCATAGTATTTTCAAAGAATTAAAGAAGTCATGATGAATTTATTATAAATATAAAGGTCAGTTGTGTGTAGGATGACTTTACTTTTCAGATGTTCCCTTATGCTTTTAAGTAAAGGCATTTTCATAAAGCTCTGAATAAAACAAATAGTGCCTCATACCAAATTATGAAGTGATGTTCTTCTTGTTTTAGTTCAGTCATTTAAACTATGACTTTCTGTCTCATATTGGTACAGAAATTATCACTATATCTTATTGATTGTAGAAATAATAATATATAGGTCAGTGAGCTCATTTAAAACAAAGCCATGTGACTATGTAAAACCCTATAGTAACCATTCAGTTCAGTTCAGCTCAGTCGCTCAGTCGTGTCTGACTCTTTGCGACCCCATGAATTGCAGCACGTCAGGCCTCCCTGTCCATCACCAACTCCCGGAGTTCACTCAGACTCACATCCATTGAGTCACTGATGCCATCCAGCCATCTCATCCTCTGTCGTCCCCTTCTCCTCCTGCCCCCAATCCCTCCCAGCGTCAGAGTCTTTTCCAATGAGCCAACTCTTCACATGAGGTGGCCAAAGTACTGGAGTTTCAGCTTTAGCATCATTCCTTCCAAAGAAATCCCAGGGCTGATCTTCAGAATGGATTGGTTGGATCTCCTTGCAGTCCAAGGGACTCTAACCATTACCTTCCCTCAAAATGTTAGAATGTTAGAAGGTAGAACTAATTATCTATATGAAGTTATAGCATCATAACATGATTATACTACTCCATGAAATATCATAAACAGTTATTTAAAACACAGCTACCAAACTTACTGATTAATTCTAATTATCTCATTTGTAATTTACCTAAGCACCTTTCTTAGGAGAAGGTAATGGCACCCCGCTCCAGTACCCTTGAGTGGAAAATCCCATGGATGGAGGAGCCTAGTGGGCTGCAGTCCATGGGGTCACTAAGAGTCAGACACAACTGAGTGACTTCACTTTCACTTTTCACTTTCATGCATTGGAGAAGGAAATGGCAACCCACTCCAGTATTCTTGCCTGGAGAATCCCAGGGACGGGGGAGCCTGGTGGGCTGCCGTCTATGGGGTTGCACAGAGTCAGACATGATTGAAGCGACTTAGCAGCAGCAGCAGCAAGGACTTTTCTTACTCTTCATCTTGCCATTTGGTTATTCAAAACTCTCCCAAGTGAAAATATGAAGAGACACACAGGATACAAATAGTTGAAGGCAGAAATCTCAGTGGTATCAGATTTATTGGCAAAGCTGCTTAACTTATTTTAATTATTTTTCCCCCTGATTTTAGGAAAGCTAAAGGAGACATACTGTTCAAGAAACTTGACGTGGTTTTAAAAAATGGTGTTGAAATCTTTGATACTCTTCCTATTGAGAAGCAGAGTCTATATCCCCTTTTCTTAAGTCTAACAGGCATATGACTATCTTGAATCATAAACACTGAGAAAAATAACTTCCTAGCCATGATTACAGTAGAGCATGCAGCTTCCTTCGGGATTTCTTGAAATGCCCATTTCCTGGAAGCTCAGCCTGGGATGTTCAGCAGGTAGGAGGTACAGTCACCTTAAAACTAACATGCTAAAAGCACCCATGTAGGCATTCCAGGGGACGGCCTTGGCTGAGTTCCTGCCTGACAACCTACATCAAATGACAACCATGTGATTGAGTCTCTTGGATGACTTTAGCAGAAGACACCCCAAGCAAAACTTGCTTAGCCAAGGCATCTCCAGAATTCTTTTCCCACAGAATTGTGAGCAAAATAAAATTATTGTTTTAAGTCACAAAGCTTTGGGTTATTTATTATATAGCAACTGTAATCAGATCACCTCCTACCAACTTTGCTTCCTTTATTTAGATGAGGCTGTATCCATGTTTGAGCTTTCCAGGTGGTACTAGTGGTAAAAAATCCTCCTGCCAAAGCAAGAGATGTAAGAGACATGGGTGTTCATGTTCAAGTTGGACTTGATTCAGGAACCAAAGTGAACATTTCAGGAATAGGAAGGCACATACTGAATATGTAAATCATCCCTGAATTGAGAAAAATACCCAGCTTACAAAAAAAAATTACAGCAAGAATTCAGTTTTTCAGTTTCTCCCTCCTCTACCATACACCTGTGGTCCTGTGAAGGGTCTTGTATGACCAGCTGAAAGAGCAAGAGAAAGTTTGTGTTTGGTTTACAGATGGGCTCACTAAGCACGTGGGTGCAAACGTAAAACAGTAATGGCTGACTACAGCCACATTTGTGGCAGTCCTGAGAGACAGAGAGTGCATAGTGGAAAGAAAGATGTGTATCAGCTGCAGCTCTGAAAACAGCTGCAATAGGGACAGTGGTCAGCCACATGCTTCCTTTCCTCCTCCGAGAGCCTTTTCAGAAAGAACCAGCTCATGGGAATAATGAAGAAATTGTCTCCCAAACCTGTGTGGGAAAAATAGGTGTGTGTGACGCAAAGGATGGAACTGGGTATTAATGAGAGTGTGCCTCTCAGCTGTGTGACTCCGGTAATGCAGCTGACCAAGAGCTCCAGCCGACTACTCTGAAATCAACTGCTTTGTTTCCCGAATTCCCCAAAGCTGCTCCAGCCAGTGACTGAGTGTAGCAAGGCAACAAGGCAAGTCTGTTCTTGGGAGGAAAATGACTTCTCTGACAAGCATTTTGGATCAAGATTCACTGATAGCCTTACGTTTGGTAAGGCTTCCTTAGAGCTGCACTGCAATCTAGCAATCTTCACAAATTATCCTATGAGGCTCATAAAAACTTCAGATAATATTATTATCATTTACTTTTAAGGACAATAGAAGCTTAATGATGTTATGATCAATTTCTAAGGTCATGTAGTTGGAAGTGATATAGCTGAAATTTGCAATCAGGAAGTCTGATAATAGAGTCTGTTTGATACAAATTAGCTAGAATAACATTTCCCCAATATGATTATACTGAGCCATGTACTGTTTTTCTTTAGGAACCAAGAAAGTAAAGACTAGGCTCTAGGTGGAAGTTTAAACTTTTTACGTCAGTGCCTAATGTAAAAAGGATGCATATTAGAAGAAACTTATTTATGCATTTGTCTGTAAAGCAGCAGATGTATTTCAGTATATGCAATAACCAAATAGGCCACACTCTCATTGTGGTAAACAACAGTAGATGCCATAGGAATAGGATGTTTATAAGATGTGTCAAACATTTAATTTGGGGGTTGCATATTTTAATTTGCATAGAAAAGTTTGGCCTCAATCAATCAATCGATTTTCGCATTTCAACACTTACCAATTTCAGAGTACTGTCCTTGTTGTGAAATTAAATGGCATGGCTAGAAGCAATTAATTAGCCATATATTATAGTCACTCTCAGTAGCATGACCAAATTTATTTTCTATATACATAGCTGTGATAAATCTGCAGGTAATGTCATAAACTATTTTTCTGAAGCAATATGTCTTAAAATTAGCACTGTCTGTAAAAAAATTAATAGGTTTAGCAAATCACTTTTCAGAAGCTCTTGTATTACAGATTTTAGTAAAGTAATAAATATTCTTTGGTTCTTTTAGTTTTATATAATATTACAAGTTTCCAGACCCTGACTTAGAAATATGCTATCAATATCTTTCCTAGGATATAGAAAATATGTACTTTGCAGAGAAGAAAAAGAAGTATTTATACAAGTTTGGCATGTCAGCCAGTAGCTAAGAGACTCAAGGTTACAAGAGGAATTTTTTAGAATTAAACTAATTGGAGGTTTTATTTTAATTAGTACTCTGAGAAGATTATTGCAAGAAATTAAAATTCAGGGTTTTCTAAAATGAGAAATGGCTTAAAGCAAACAGTTGTCATTTTAAACCATTAAACCAAAAGAGATTCATGGGAAATGGAACATTTTTTTTTCTTTATGAGTGAATTGCATTTCTACCACTATGACAGTTTCATCAATATGCTTACAAAATTGGTATTTTCCCCTTGTTTTTTGTATTTTTATTAGTTACTTAACCCTCTCAAATACTTAGTATATGTGCCAGTTATAAGTAATCCAAGATGCATTTTTTTCTAAATCTAAGCCCATGGTTTTAAAAATGTGAAACATTCTTTGAAAGGCCCATAAATTATACAGATATAGATGTACTACAACAGTTCTACAGAAATGCTAGTGGTACGATTCTCTAACCAAAACTCAAATAAAAACCTACGAAATATGAAATGAAATAAAACTAAAATAAAAATGTAATCATTAATTCTATATTATTTGAAAGTCATGGGATATCTTCATAATTATAGTATTTAATATTTAAAATAGTGTTATAATTTTAAACATTAAATTATATGATACATTTTAAAATAATGTACATTTAATAAGGTGATTAGAATCATTAAACTTAAGTATATGTGAATAGTATTACTATCAGGATTCCAACATTATCACTGTAAATTTGACTCTGATCCTCTTTCAAAAGGATGTAATAAAAAAATAACGATCAGACACTTGATTACTTTGCCTGATAGGAGGAAACATCAAATCATGATGAAAATAAGCCTTTATCTAAATTAAAAAAAATATTTTCAAGGATTGATTCCAGGGTTCTAAAACATAGAAAACTATATTTAAATATAAAAAATAGAAATAGTTTAAATATAGAAAACTATATGTAAATATCTTTTCAATGATGGTCTTTAGTAGCAATCCTTATATAAGTTGGGACATGATGTTAAATTAAATTTCAGTGTGTACACTTTTGTTAGGGGAATCATGAATAAAATCTAGAATAAAATAGAATTGCATGTCCTTCAAACTACCCTGCAGAAGTATTTATCTCTTAACCAAAATTTAAATAAGAGAAAGTAAAAATTTTAAGGTTACATTATATTTTAAAATCTTAATGTTAACTTGGAGAAGGCAATGGCACCCCACTCCATTACTCTTGCCTGGAAAATCCCATGGGCGGAGGAGCCTGGTGGGCTGCAGTCCATGGGGTCGCTAAGAGTCGGACACGACTGAGCAACTTCACTTTCTCTTTTCTCTTTCATGCATTGGAGAAGGAAATGGCAACCCACTCCAGTGTTCTTGCCTGGAGAATCCCAGGGATGGCGGAGCCTGGTGGGCTGCCGTCTATGGGGTCGCACAGAGTAGGACACGACTGCAGTGATGCAGCAATGTTAACTCATTAAAAATTATTCTTATGTGTTATAATGTAAGCATGCATTTGAAATTCGGAGATCAAATTGAAATGTTTGGAAAATACCCCTAGACACTCATGAGCAACTTTATCATCAAAACTCAACAAACTACTTTACATGTGCTTTTAGGCATCTGTATGTCTTCTTTCCAGAAATGTCTATTTAGATCTTTTGCCCATTGTTTTTGTTGTTTGTTTGTTTGTTTTTTAATGAGTGCTTCTAGTTGTTTGTATATTTTAGAAATTACTCCCTGGTCAGTTGCATCATTTGGACATCCTTTTTCCCATTCTGTGGGGTACCTTTCTATTTTGTTTGTGGTTTTCTTTGCTGTGCAAAAATTTTTAAGTCCCATATGGTTATTTTTATCTTTATTTTCATTGCTCTAGGAAGTGTATCCAAAAAGATATTGCTGACATTTATGTCAAAGAGTGTCTGACATGAAAAGATGCTCAGCATCACTAATTATAAGAGAAATGCAAATCAAAACTACAATGAGGTATCACCTCACATTAATCAAAATGACTATCATCAGAAAATCTACAAATAATAAATACTAGAAACTGTGTGGAGAAAAAAGAAACCTCCTACACTATTGATGGAAGAACAGTATGAAGGTGGCTTAAAAAACTAAAAATAGAACTACCATATGATTCTGCAATCCCAATATATGCAAGGAAAACCATAATTCAAAAAGATAAATGCACCTCGATCTTCTTTGCAGCACATTTACAATAGCCAGAACATGGAAGTAACCTAAATGTCCATTGACAGGGGAATGGATGAAGAAGATGTGTTACATATATCAACAGAATATGACTCAGCCATTGTAAAGAATGAAATTATGCCATTTGAAGAAATATAGATGGGCCTACAGATTATAACATTGAGTGAAGAAAGTCAGACAGTGTAACACAAATATCATATTACTCATATATGAAACCTAATTTTTTAAATGATACAAATGAACTTATTTACAAAACAAAAACAAACTCACAGACTTTGTCAACAAACTTAGGGTTGCTAAAGGGGAAAGATGGAGTTGGGGAGGGATAAATTAGGAGTTTGGGATTAACCTAGAAATACTACTATATATGAAATAGAAAATCAACGAGGATCTATTGTATAGCACAGAGAACTCTACTCAATATTCTGAATAACCTATATGGGCATAGAATCTAAACAAGAATATATATATTGTGACAATATACAGCCTTGACGTACTCCTTTTCCTATTTGGAACCAGTCTGCTGTTCCATGTCCAGTTCTAACTGTTGCTTCCTGACCTGCATACAGATTTCTCAAGAGGCAGGTTAGGTGGTCTGGTATTCCCATCTCTTTCAGAATTTTCCACCGTTTATTGTGAAACTAAAAGACCTGAAACTAAAAGACATTGTAAATCAACTATACTCCAATATAAGACAAAAATTAAATTAAAAATTCTAAATCCTTAAGTCTCCACCAGATGGCTCAGTGGTAAAGAATCCACCTTCTAAGCAGGAGACAGGAGATATAGGTTTGATCCCTAGGATGGGAAGATTCCCCTGGAGGAGGAAATGATAACCCATTCCAGTATTCTTGTATGGATAATCCCACAGACAGAAGATCCCAGTGGGCTATAGTCCATGAGGTTGCAAAAGAGTTGGACATGCAAATCCTTAAGTACCACAGAGAACATTTACTATTGGGTTAATGAAACATTATCACTTGCCTTTGACATTTTAGTCTGTACAAAATTGAAGACATTAATTTGTCACAACATTAATTTCAACTGGATTTCTTAAGGACTAGACCAAACTAGCCTTTTATAAAGAAACTAGGTAAACAATTTTACCTATGAAAAGTCAATATGATAAGTCTTCAATCAGTTCAGTTGCTCAGACGTGTCTGACTCTTTGCTACCCCATGGACCACAGCATGCCAGGACTCCCTGTCCATCATCAACTCCCAGAGTTTACGCAAACTCATGTCCATTGAATCAGTGATGCCATCCAACCATCTCATCCTCTGTCGTCCCCTTCTCCTCCTATCCTCAATCTTTCCCAGCATCAAGGTCTTTTCAGATGAGTCTATTCTTCGCATGAGGTGGCCAACCTATTGGAGCTTCAGCTTTAGCATCATTCCTTCCAAAGAAATCCCAGGGCTGATCTCCTTCAGAATGGACTGGTGGGATCTCCTTGCAGTCCAAGGGACTCTCAAGAGTCTTCTCCAACACCACAGTTCAAAAGCATCAATTCTTCAGTGCTCAGCCTTCTTCACAGTCCAACTCTCACATCCATACATGATCACAGGAAAAACCATAGCCTTGACTAGACAGACCTTAGTCGGCAAAGTAATGTCTCTGCTTTTGAATACGCTACCTAGGTTGGTCATAACTTTTCTTCCAAGGAGTAAGTGTCTTTTATTTTCATGGCTAAAGATACCATCTGCAGTGATTTGGGAGCCCAAAAAAACTAAAGCCTGACACTGTTTCTACTGTTTCCCCATCTATTTCCCATGAAGTGATGGGACCAGATGCCATGATCTTAGTGTTCTGAATGTTGAGCTTTAAGCCAACTTTTTCACTCTCCTCTTTCACTTTCATCAAGAGGCTTTTTTAGCTCCTCTTCACTTTCTGCCATAAGGGTGGTGTCATCTGCCTATCTGAAGTTATTGATATTTCTCCCAGCATTCTTGATTCCAGCTTGTGTTTCTTCCAGTCCAGCGTTTCTCATGATGTACTCTGCATATAAGTTAAATAACCAGGGTGACAGCCTTGACGTACTCCTTTTCCTATTTGGAACCAGTCTGTTGTTCCATGTCCAGTTCTAACTGTTGCTTCCTGACCTGCATACAGATTTCTCAAGAGGCAGGTTAGGTGGTCTGGTATTCCCATCTCTTTCAGAATTTTCCACAGTTTATTGTGATCCACACAGTCAAAGGCTTTGGCATAGTCAATAAAGCAGAAAGAGATGTTTTTCTGGAACTCTCTTGCTTTTTCCATGATCCAGCGGATGTTGGCAATTTGATCTCTGGTTCCTCTGCCTTTTCTAAAACCAGCTTGAACATCAGGGAGTTCATGGTTCACATATTGCTGAAGTCTGGCTTGGAGAATTTTGAGCATTACTTTACTAGCATGTGAGATGAGTGCAATTGTGNGTATCTCTAATTTTCTTGAAGAGATCTCTAGTCTTCCCCATTCTGTTGTTTTCCTCTGTTTCTTTGCATTGATTGCTGAAGAAGGCTTTCTTATCTCTTCTTGCTATTCTTTGGAACTCTGCATTAAAGGCTGGGTAAATTCTCCATACTTATACTCACTTTTAACTCCTCGTTTTTATGCTTCTCTTTTAGGAACTTAAGTCAAAAACTCAGCTTGTGAAACATACACTCCAGTTCAGCCATTACGAACCTTGGTATTCTCTAATTGTGACAACCATAGAATACAGACTTCCTTATGATGTCATTTCTTTATTGATGACTGGTGTGAACCCTCTGTCAACTTTCAAATATGAACTTGTATTTGATTCACTGTCCATGCCAGTGTCACAGCAGGGACTAGCATCTTTCTTAATGCCACTGATCTCTTTCAGCTTTTCATACTGTAGCCAGGGCCAGTATCCTGAGCATCATAATTGCTAGTACATTCATGTATCATAACTAGCTAAGATAAAATTAAAGCAACGTGGGTTCAGAGTATCATCCTTTCCCCTGCCTTCTGTATTTGTTAAGACTTCTGTCTATTTTGTTGCTGTAACCATATTTTGGCTGTTTGGCTCTTCCACTCTCACTGACTGTCAGTGTTTCAGATTCAGTTCTTCGCAAAGTCAAGTTCTGCAAGATCCTTTACATTTGCTTTATATCAAGGGCATGCCTTTCATACCTAATGACTCTCTGCTTGTTTAGTTACAGTAAAGCCTCTCATTACGTGAGTGCCACTGCTGTATAATTCTAATTATCAGTGATGTCAAACAGATTCAAAGTGGTGTGCCTATTGCTCACTCTCACGTCCAGTATTTGCTCTTCAAATGCTCCAGGATTCCATAAACATCTTCACAGGTCGCATGATTTTAAGGAGGAAAGGAAGTCATAAACTGGCCTTCATTATCTCCTTTAGTAAGGTTCAGTGGCAACACATATCCCATATTTTTATTGAGGGCTCTTTCTAATATAATTTTCTGTTCTTTAATGCTTTACCAGAATTTTCCTCTTCTGTATTCTCTTGGGTATTTCAATAAAATCTGAAGGGATTGAGGCAAGCACTATACATATTTTATCACATAACTTGGAAATTTGGAATTATCATCATAAAATTAGGCTGTTATTTCAAAATTCTAAATATAGGTTATATTTTGAGACATTATTGAAGCTTAAATCCTTGCTATATTCTTAGCTGAACATCTGCATTAAGTTGTTTATAACCCATTTGCTCTTTTCATAATTTGATTGCATACGAATTAACGACTCTATTCAGGTCACAACCAGAAGTAAATGGTTTTATTTTTATTTAATCACACTTTCTTAAACTGTGAAAGTGATTTGAACTTCCTTTTCACTTTTAGTAAAAGTTCCTTCTAATGCTGACATCAGCCAATAAATCTTGTCTATTTTAATACAATATATGTATACATTGACTAACTGATTATATAGGTAAGGTAATCCACCACCATTTCAGTGGTTTCCTAGAGTAGAGGCACATTTTCATTCAAAAAGAATACCAACACTGTTTTTGTGGTTGGTGTGTGTGTGTGTCTTTCACTTATACAAAAGTCACAAGGACAAAGGTGCTTTCTAGCATGGTTTTGTTAGGTAGGTAGAATAGGGAAAAGGAGTCAAAAATGGCATTAGCTAAAAGACAAGGAAGGGAAAAGCCCGCGAAAATAGAACAGAAGGTCAAAGGAAGATCCGAGGACCAGAGTGAGGACTGCAGGTAGAGCAGCACTCCTC
>SJXQ01008185.1:0-64418 GCA_006408695.1 Aepyceros melampus
TTATATACATATATACATATGTATGTATGATGTATATTTGTTTCTATGTGTATATATATATAAATTTACTTATGTTACCATTATGTAGTATTAAAATTAAGTTGCATTTCCATGACCTCTGTGGGGATAATAGAAATATTAAGGAAGGGTAGCTAACTATGGAAAACAAAGTTTCCTCAAAATATTAAAAATGGAACTGCCAAATCATCCCGAAATTTCACTTCTGTGTATTTATCAGAAAAGAACAGAAACATTAATTTGAAAAGATACATGCATACCAGTGTTCATTGCAGTATTATTTACAATAGCCAAGATATGGAAGCAACCTAAATAGATCAATAGATGAATGAATAAATAAAATGTGGTATATATAGATAGATATCTTCTATACTCATTTATCTATTGATGAATATATATCTGTATATATATGCATATGTATACACACATACACACAAAGGAATTTACTCATACATAAAAAACTAAATATTGGTGTTTGTGACAACATGGATGAATCTAGAAAGTATTATGCTAAGTGAAATATCAGACAGAAGGACAAATACTGTACGATCTCACTTATATGTAGAATCTAAAAAATAAAATAAGCAAACGAGCAAAACAAAATGAAAACAGACTCAGAGATACAGAGAACAAATGAGTGATTGCCAGAGGGGGACATATGTGAGGGGTTAAGGAGGTAGAAGCCTGAAGCTCTAAAATAAATAAGGCACGTGGACATAATATACAACATAAGGAGTATGGTCAATCATATTGTAATGATTCTGGATAGGGGCAGATGATAGCTAGACTTACCACAGTGACCATTTCATAATGTATGGAAATATCTAATTGCTATGTAGTACACCCGAAAACAGTGCAATATTGTGCATCAACTATTTTTCAATTAAAAGTAAATAAATGAAAAGAAAGGGTGGTAAAGATACTCTGTTAAAAATGAGGAATAAGTCTCCTTTCCTTCCAAAGCCAGTTCTTGCAGAGAAGTAGATTCTAAGTTTCCTGTAGGGAAATTGCCTTTAAAAACACTTGCTCAGTAGGTGTGGGAACAGTGTAAATTTTCTTCAGCTTGTGCCCAGAACAATTGCATAGTACAAGACAGTGATTATAAGATTACAAAATTACCTTTCCTCTAAGGACTGATCTAATGATCCTTGTAAACATGGATGGGAAGTGAAAAATTTCAGAGAGCAACTTTCCTTTGCCACTTCATACCCAACCCATGCAGGGTTCTACCTTCTGCAGCCTCTAAAGAGATACTTGGCACAGCTGTCCTGGATTGTTCTGATTGCCTTGCAGTTTGTTTAGCTTGCTCTCACAGTGACAGGACCTGCCACTCATTTCAACAGAGTGTCACTCAGCTGACTTAACCTGGATGTGCTATCAAACTGTTCCTACCAAAGAGATTTGTATATTATTATTAGTAGCACAAGGAATGTGGTTAGTAGCCTAAGGAACAAGACCTGAGGACACTTCCAGAGAAACATGCCTCTGTGCCTTGTTCCTGGAAAATGAATCATGCTTCAGAAAAACAAATAATTTGTGGCTCTGGAAATGAATCATCAAAGAAGAAAATTGGAAAAAGATTGGCACGTACCTTCACCTCTGGTCTTGAAGGATAGTGGAAGGTCACATTATGGAATTCAATTTCACCCTTAATTCGATCCAGCTTGTAACCATCTTCCGACATACAGTCAATGAGGGGTTTCTGAAGTGGAGTATAAAAGGGATAGAGCAATAGCATGTATAACATGCATTTACTGTCCATCTCAGTTTGAATTTATTCATAACACAGAACAGAAATCAGGCTAAACATTGCCAAAGATAAGCTGCTTCTACATTAAATTGTATTAATAACAGTAATAATATTCACTAACACTTATTGGGAAATTAATGTTGAGATGTTTACTATGTAATTACTGTTGCTATATAATTGTATTAAAATATACTATATATTACATATATTATGTAGATTTAAATATGCTACTGCTGCTAAGTCGCTTCAGTCGTGTCTGACTCTGTGAGACCCCATGACGGCAGCCCACCAGGCTCTGCCATCCCTGGGATTCTCCAGGCAAGAACACTGGAGTGGGTTGCCATTTCCTTCTCCAATGCATGAAGTGAAAACTGAAAGTCACTGAGTCGTGTCCAACTCTCAGCGACCCCATGGACTGCAGCCCACCAGGTTCCTCCGTCCATGGGATTTTCCAGGCAAGAGTACTGGAGTGGGGTGCCATTGCCTTCTCCAAGATTTATATATAACCAAATTTAAATAATGTATAATTAAAACTGCCAATGATCATATAATTGATATAAAACATTATCACATTAATTTAATTTAATTAGTATTTATTTTATATTACTATGATATATTTTATATAGTGAAAATATCACAATATATTGTATTAATCTGTAATTAGTATATTGGTATATAATATATTGATATCATTATGGAGTATTATAATATTGAAATACCCAAGAAGACAATCTGCAGGTGTTTTAATGGTTTTTCTTTTGTGTGTTTGTCACCATAACCTAACTTGACAGATGATACCCATTTGTTCATTGAGGAAGTAGAGGAGTCTCAAGTGGTCAAGATCCGATAGCACCCTACATTTGACTGTTGTAGATGATGACTGACACTAACTGACTGTTCTCAAGTGGTGTCTCCACATGCCACCAACTTTGAATCAACATGCTGCATTTCACCTCCATGGCTGTTAGCAGTGAGCCTAATTCAGAACTTAACCATGGTGGATAATCAGGCCAGGGTGAGGGCTATCTCCTGCTACCAGAACACTCAGGGTCAACTTCTTCCTTCTCTTACCCCAGCGAGAGAAACTCATCATCCTATCTCTTTCTGGGGCTACAGTGTCATCTATTTCTCCTTCTTTATTCTCTAGTAAAAATAATAATTTTTAAATGCCCTAATTTTTTATAATAGTTTCGAGGGACTTTTAAACACCTCTTATTTGAGCATACAACAATGCTAAGAATGAAGTTGAATTTGGATCGCTCTACAAGGTTTTCAACTATCTTTCTGTAGCCCAATAATGAAACCCCAAAATATAAAACAGATAAAGTGATGGACAGTCTCCTCAGGCAGGTTCTAATCTCACCAACACTAACAATGTAGGGATCCACAATGCACGTCTGGATTTCCAGGGCTTTGACTCAGTCCTGGGTGTCTTCTCAGAGAAGATGTTCTGGATTTTGACCTTTCTATCTTGAGGTCCAGTGTGCTCCAATAGATTAATCAGGAAAATCTTAGCTAGGCTACCAGGGTCAAAGCCTGTAGACTTCCTGTCACATTTAGAAGTTAATCTGATCTTATGAACTGGGTCTTAGAGCCCTGTATGATCTGGCCACTTTCCGTCTCTCCATCTTCTCTCTTGCTCACTCGGTTCAGTCACACCGACTGTTTTAGTTCCTTGCACTCACCGAGCCCTTTTCCAACCTGGAGCTCTCTCCCATGGATATGCTCCCTGCTCTTGCCTCCCAGGCATCACTCCTCTCCCAAGTCCTTTTTTGCATGGCTGACTCACCTGCTTTGGTTCTCAGTTCATAGCTGGTGTCACTGTCACTCAATATAAAGTCTCCTTCCCCTACCCCAACTGCTATCGCAGTGGCCTGTTTTATTTCCATTACTGTACTTGCCGCTGCTTCTTAGTCTCTCAGCTGCGTCCAACTCTTTGCAACCACATGGACTGTAGCCTGCCAGGCTCTTCTATCCATGGAATTCTCTAGGCAAGAATACTGGAGTGGGTTGCCATGCCCTCCTCCAGGGGATCTTCCCAACCCAGGATCGAATCATGTCTCCCAAATTGCAGGCAGATTCTTTACCATCTGAGGCACCATTGTACTTATCACTGTCTAATAGTATCCTATCTTTGGATATGTCTACTTCGTTAATGCCTATTTCTCATATGATATGAGAGGAAAGGCCTTATTTGCTGCATTTCACTCTTGCACTCCCATTTCATACTGCAGTCTGGCTCATGACAGTACTTAGTATTGCTGAATTAAGGGTGTTGTGATAGTTCCTCATATTTTTTAATGCTGAGGATAAATTCCTCTGAGTCCATTTCTCTCCTCGCCCTCAACTTGCTAATGGCCTTTACTTTTGGTTTTTACATACCCGGTCTATTGTCTCAAAGATGCTGGCGGCTGCAGCACGCCCAGCTGCAAAGGCTTCCAAACAGGAAGAGGCATTGCCAAGATTTAAAGCTCCTACTATGACACTGAGGAAAATCTGAAATAAAAAGAGAGAAACATAGTTTTCATCAGTTTGTAAACAGTGTCCATTGTCATCAGAGGTTAAAGCGTCTGCCTCTAATGCGGGAGACCTGGGTTTGATCCCTGGGTTGGGAAGATCCTCTGGAGAAGGAAATGGCAACCCACTCCAGTACTCTTGCCTGGAAAATTCCATGCACTGAGGAGCCTGGTGGGCTTCAGTCCATGGGATCGCAAAGAGTCGGACACGACTGAGCGACTTCAGCTTCACCTTTATGTGAAGTCAAAAATTCCTCAGAAATATTCTTCCATGGGAGTTTGTTTTTTTTTTTTTAATGGCTGTGAACAGACCACCTTAGGTCTTTGTTGGTCAGACACATGCAGTCCTTATCACTTGGTCCTCTCCATAGGACAGCTCACAACATAGCTTTTTAAATTTTTTATTTATTTTAATTAATCTGTTTTTTGTTGCACTTGTCTTCATTGCTGCATGCAGGCTTTCTCTAGATGCTTCTCTTCAATTTGATGTGCAGGCTTCTCATTGCAGCGACTTCTCTTGTTGTGGTGCATAGGCTTTAGCTGTGAGGGCTCAGTAATTGCAGCTCTTGGGCTCTAGAGCATGGGCTCGCAGCTGTGGTGCCTGGGCTTAGCTGCTCCTCAACATGCAGAATCTTTCTGGACCAGGGGTCGAACCAATGTCCCCTACACTGGCAGGCGGATTCCTATTCATTGCACCACCAGGGAAGTTCCTTCTGCGGGAGTTTGAAAGCTAAATAACTCTTTGGAAACACTTGGGATAGCTTTTGTTCTGTAAAGTATCTCCAACTTTTCTACTATTATGATTTAAAATAATACATTATTTTTTCTGAACATCACTATTCTACAAAGAATTACATGTTTTTAGGTTAGTAAGAGTTGTAAGTAAGGCAGCATATAGACAGGGAGTGGGTTAGAGTCATGACAAGAATTTGATTCATTATATAAACAGCCTTACAATGGTTCTCTGGTGAAAGGGATGCTGAAACAATGAAGACACTATTATTAACTTGACTATCCTAGAGTTTGTGACATGCAATATGTGCTTACTGCTACTGCTATATTCCTGCTACTAGTGAACTAATCTTTAGGATAACTACTGCTATACCTCGGAGAAGGCAATGGCATCCCACTCCAGTACTCTTGCCTGGAGAATCCCATGGACAGAGGAGCCTGGTGGGCTGCAGTCCATGGGGTTGCGAAGAGTTGGATACGACTGAGCGACTTCACTTTCCCTTTTCCCTTTCATGCACTGGAGAAGGAAATGGCAGCCCACTCCAGTGTTCTTGCCTGGAGAATCCCAGGGACGGCAGAGCCTGGTGGGCTGCCGTCTATGGGGTCGCACAGAGTCAGTCACGACTGAAGCGACTTAGCAGCAGCAGCAGTAGCAACTGCTATACCTGGCTTCCCAGGTGACGCTAGTGGTAAAAAAACCCACCTGCCAATGCAGGTAGATGTAAGAGACGAGGGTTTGATCCCTGGGTCAGGAAGATCCCATGGAGGAGGACTATAGTATTCTTGCCTGGAGAATTCCATGGACACAGGATCCTGGCAGGCTGCAGTCCATAGGGTGGCAATGGGTTGGACACGACTAAAGCTACTTAGCACTCACGCACGCACAGTTATACCACTACCACCAGTAATAATAACAATAATAATAAGGTATGTTTCTAAGTGCTTTCCTTGTATTATTTCATTTAATTCTTAAAATAATAGAGAAAACAGAGGTGTATAGAGGCTGCCTATCATACTTAATGTCTCAATGTATATTAAGTGGTAGAGCACTATTTGAATAAAAGTCTTCCCTGATAGTTCAGTTGGTTAGGAATCCGCCTGCAATGCAGGAGACCCAGTTCAATTCATGGGTTTGGAAGATTCCTTGGAGAAGGGAAAAGCTACCGACTCTAGTATTCTGGCCTGGAGAATTCCATGGACTATACAGTCCATGGAGTCACAAAAAGTCAGACATGACTGAGTGACTTTCACTTTCTGCATTCACATTTCATCCAGCTCTCAGGCTCATCTGCTGCTATTGCATACAAGTGGAGTAGCCAGCTTCTTGCGTAGAGCTGGGGAAGACGTTCTTTGACTCATAAACCTGGCCATCTCACTAAGTTAGGGGAAGGCTACCTGATCACGATCAGTTGTTCCTAGCCAACAGCAGTTTTCATCAGTGCTGTTTGTAAAGGAAGAGGCAATTCCTCATGCTGGCCTCTAGGATGAGCACATGGTTCTTTCTCTCTACCCTTTCAACCAAAGAATGATCGTTTGTCGCGTGACTCACATGGAGGCTGTTTCCTCGGTCACCATCTATTGAGAATTGGAGTTATTTCCTGAGCTAAAATAAAGGTTGACTCCTGCTTGAATGTAGTCTTTTTCAGGTAATCAAGTGATCCTAGTCTGTGGTAGTTCCATGAGCTGGATTCTTCCCATGGATTATATCACATCAGAACAAAATGCCCCAAAATTCTTCCCCATTCTCTTTTTCCCTTATGGCTAGGCAATGGGGCTTCTCAGAGTCTGTCAGCCATCTCCTCCCTCTCCAATATCCTCTCTATTCTATATATCACGATGCTGTGGGCCAGCTTCTTGACTTCTCCCTGAATTCCCTAGGCTATGCATGGAGACAAACATTCTCTCTTCATCTGTTCTCCATCTGTCCATCTGTCCTCTTCCTTAATTATGGCAGGTATTTCTCCCATGGGCAGATTACTTAATCTCTCAAGCCCCGATTTCATTATTGATAACATGGGGAAAATGACTGCATATACATTAAGGAGTTTTTACAGGGATTAAATGATAATGTGGGTAGAGATGATTAATCTAAGGACATCTATGGAAATAATAGTGATGATGGTGACGAAAGAAGTGAGTTCCACATAGGAAGTGATGAGATGAACAGACAGAAGAGTACTTTTCTTGGTTTAATTTTCCACGTGTCCTAGTTCAAGAGTTGGTAAATATTTTCCACAAAGGATCTGTTAGTGAAGACTTTTAGGCTTTTCAGGCCATATGGGCTGAAGCAGTTATTCAACTCAATTCCTCAACTATGTAGGACAAAAGCAATCATAGACAGTAGGGAAAAAGTGACTGTGGCTATGTTCCAATAAAATGTCATTTACAAAAACAGGCCACAGTCTCGAGTTGATTTGTGGACCATTGTTTGCGGACCCTTGGTCTAGATTCTAGACCAATTCACTAGTGGCCTAAACTGAAGTTTGAAGTCAAACCCTTGATCAGCCTGGTTTTTGCAAGCATTACCTGAAATGAATATCTCTCTTAGGGTTCTTAGGGGAAGAGTGAGTCAGACAGAAAGTAAAAGTGTTAGTGGCTCAGGTGTGTCTGACTCTTAGGAACACCCCCCGCCCCCTCTGCCCACCACCAGGCTCCTCTGTCCATAGAATTCTCCAGATGAGAATACTGGAGCGGGTTGCCACTCCCTTCTCCAGGGGATCCTCCCAACCCAGGGATCCGATCTGGGTGTCCTGCATTGCGAGCACCAATACCATTGCAGGAGCTTGCACATCTCCTGGTAGACCATCATCTCTCACTCCAAATATCACACTCTTTAGTCCTGTAAACATTAGTGTGGGAAGAAGGTGGGCAAAGAAGCCTCTGAGGAACAGTGTATCTGTGGGTGTGCTGTGCTGGAGAGGGGATCTGTGCACAGAAAACAAACTTGTGGTTACCAAAGGAGAGGGGAGTAGGGGAGGGGTGAATTGGGAGTTTGGGACTAGCAGATGCAACTATTATATATAGAATGATAAACAACAAGGACCTACTGCCTAGCACAGGGAACTATCAATGTATTCAATATCTTATAATAACCTATAACAGAAAAGAATCTGAAAAAGAATATATATATATGTGTGTGTGTATAACTGAATCACTTTCCATACACCTGAAACTAACACAACATGGTAAATCAACTGTACTTCAATTAAATAAATAAAATGAAATCTGTGGCCCTTTGGAAGAGATTCAGAAACAGGAAAACAGTGCTGAATGGGTGGGGTCCCAGAACTGCAGAAATCTGGGCTCAAATCCCACCCTCTGCTACTTGGCATATAATTCTCACCTCGTGGCTCCATCTCATTTTTAAGTGGTGGCATAATGGCATCAGTTACAGAATGAAGTTGTGAATATTACACATGGTAATTATATTAAATACTTCACTCAGTGCTTGACACCTTGTATACACTAAATAATGCTCCTCTCTATTACTGCTGTTACTTTTTCATTACCGAGTCTTGAAACTTAAAAGGGGCATGAAAGAGCAGACTTCAGCACCATTCGGTTCCCTTTTATCTTTTTTTGTAATAGATCACAGTGTGGTTTTTGTCCATGTACAAGTGATACTAATTACAGCCATTTATGTGAACTACTTACCATTTAGGCCCAATTACCATGCAGCCAATAATGATTTTGTGCATCACAAGATGTGTTAGATTAACCTAATTGTTAATTAGTTTAGTGGATTAAAAACACTCAGCTCATGCAAACCCAGCCTTAATAGTTCGCAGCTCAGAGCATGGCCAATAAAGTGCATACCTATGCAAGAGAAAGAAAGAGAAGGAACCAGAAAGGGAATGCTTACCAACAATTATACTGGTAAAGAATGTCTCTCCTCTTCCCAAAGAAAAATTTCTTAAGATATAAATGGTGGCTTATAAGGAATAAGAGGTGAGGTTAGTAACTGATGATTAAAAGTTAGAGACATATTACATATCATGTCTGCACATAGTAAGTCCTCAAGAAATATCAGTTGACAGAAGGAATTCTTTATAGAAGGTATACAGTAGCCTATAATCCACTGGGCAGGAAACTTGAAGGTGAAAATTTGTTAAATGATTTAAACAAGGTTGCCATTAGACTGAGGTAGCCTTAATGCCTTAGCAGGTAATATAAGCCACCAAACCTAAGCCTGAGTGCCTCAAGGCTAAGAAATCAAAACCCAAGGACAAAGCTAAATCACAAACAGCCAAAGAGGCTTTCCAAAATAAGGCAGCTACCTCCCGGAGTTAGGTAAAATTAATGTCCCTTGAGCCGGTGATGCTATCTAGCCACCTGGTGTGCTGCAGTCCATAGGGTCACAAAGAGTAGGACATAACTCAGCAACAAAAACAACAACAAAATAGGGCAATTACTTAAGCTACAGCCAGCCAAATAATTTCCTGGCTTTGCTTCCTCCTCTCCTCTTCTCTGTTTAAGTCTTTTCCCTAACTTCTATTAATAGAACCTCTCTAGCTACTCCTGGTTTGATATGCTCAACTGGAATTATTTTTGCTCAAATAAACTCCTAAAAATTTTAATATGCCTGAATTTATCTTTGAACAAAACCATAAAATTGGATCTTTTCTAGAGAGATTCACCAAGTTTTTTTTTTTTTTTTTTTTTTTAATTCAATGGTTCCAACCGGAATTGTGTATTTTCTTTTTTTTTTTTTTCGGAATTGTGTATTTTCAATTTACCATTTTCTCATTATTCCCTCTGAAACTGTTATTTGTGAACACTTCTCTCCTTTACTCACAGTCAAGGAATCATAAGAAGAATGTCTTTTCTCAATGAATGCCTTTCTGCAGAATGAGCAGATACAAGCTGCTGAGACTGAAGTCAACTACGGATATTTCTAGTTTGGTAAAGTTGGAAGTTCTTAAGAGTCATTAGGTCAATTAAAAAAAAAGACTTTACAGTCAGATTTTAGACCTGCAGTAGTTTCACTGGCTTTTCAAATGTGCAAAGCTGTATTAAAGTTATTAAGTAAGTGCTTAAACTACAATAATAGTAACACTTTTCATCTATGCTATCCCTTTCAGGTTTACAAAACATTTTAACATGATTCACCATATTTAATTTTTTAAAACAAAGTTCAAGTGATGCCAACTGTTTATCTTTAAAAGAAAAACTAAAATTGATAAAGTCATTCTTAATGGCACTTCATGGTGATCCAGTGGCTAAGACTCCAAGCTCCCAATGCAGGCGGCCTGGGTTCAACCCCTGGTTAGGGAACTAGATCCCACATGCTGCAACTAAGAGTCCACGTGCTACAATGAAAAATCCCATGTGCCACAGCTAAGACCCAGTGCAGCTAAATAATAAATAAATATATTTTTAAAAAGTCATTCTTAGTGTATTATCAGGTTTTTAATGAAGTAAAGTCAGTGGCTTTATAGCCTGGCCTCTAATAATCATTTCTATTTGCAAATAAAATTTCTATTCAACTTTCCCTTCAGTCGTGTCCGACTCTGTGTGACCCCATAGACAGCAGCCCACCGGGCTCCCCCGTCCCTGGGATTCTCCAGGCAAGAACACTGGAGTGGGTTGCCATTGCCTTCTCCAATGCATGAGAGTGAAAAGTGACACTGAAGTCGCTCAGTCGTGTCTGACTCTTAGCAACCCCATGGACTGTAGCCCACCAGGCTCCTCCATCCATGGGATTTTCCAGGCAAGAGTACTGGAGTGGGGTGCCATTGCCTTTTTGAATAATTAATAGACCAAATGAAACATATATTTCTTGTTTTACTTCCCTGACCTCATGGAGCTTACTGTGTGAAGCTGGAAACGATTGGAACAAATATAAGTAAATGCAAGTGTTCAGATGCATTCAAGAACTCTAAAGGGAAAGGACATGCAAGAGAATAAAAGATAGGATGACAGGACTTCCCTGGTGTTCTAGTGGTTAAGACTCTGAGCTCCCATTGCAAAGAACTTAAGTTCTATCCCTGGTCAGGAAACTAAGATTCCACATGCAACAGGGCACAGCCAAAAAATAATAATAATAAATAAAAGCCTTGTAAACTAAAGATCCCATAGAGTCCCAGGGACCGTAGCCTGCCAGGCTTCTCTGTCCTTGGCATTTCCCAGATAAGAATAAGAATACTGATAAGAATAAGAATAAGATAAGAATACAGAAGTGGGTTGCCATTCCCTTCTCCAGGGGATCTTCCTGACCTAGGGGTCAACCCAGGTCCCCTGCATTGGCAGGCAGGTTCTTTACCACGGAGCCACCAAGGAAGCCCCAAGAAAAGAAAAAAAAAGGTGGATGATCATGGAACACCTGCCTGGGGAAGTGCCATCCAGTTAAGATTTTTAACAAGGACAGGAGCTATAAAGGCGGCAACAGGGGGAGATCTGGGGATACCAAGCAAGAGGAAGAGCTTTCCCTGACCCCAGCCACCCCTGGTTACCCTGCTCTTCACAGCTGAGGGCCCTGTCCTCTGTAACATATAATACCATTCTCATTACACAGTGATGTGATTATTTAGTTATTGCTCACCTGCCCCCACTAAACTGTAAATTCCATCAAGGCAAAGATCACACTTCTTTTGCTCACTATTGAATCCTCTGCACTTCATATTAATCTGGCACATAGTAGATGTTCAATAATTAATTCTTGAAAGAACAACTGAAAAGATAATGGAAATTAAAGTAGCCGGGACATTAGCTATAGCTTGGCTACAGTGCAAGTGAGAAATGAAATATGCCTGTATTATCTGTTCAGTTGAGGGTATTATTGGCTTCATATTTTAGTAACTCATTTTATTTCACAACTATGTCCAGCACATATCTCATGCTATTATTAAGCTCAACCACGTAAACTGTTAATTTTTAGCTGAGAGATCCCTGACTTTCCATTTTCATGGCATATTATCTTTTGGACTCAGTTAGAAAAATCATTGTTTTACAGCTATAAAATCTTCCATTGATTGAAAAGCATTAAACTGTGAATCTTATCAACTCAAATGCTCAACATCCCTTTACTATGAAAGTCATAAGTATTGCTTGTATCTGCAGATGGACTCCATCAAATCACTGAGGCTGTCCTCTCTCAGGCACTAATGGAATAAACAAAAGGCCTTCTCTGTGGACTTTTCCCAGATACAGGCAGGAAATGGTCTAGGTCATCAGGATGGAAGTACCTGGACAAGAACTCCTGGTGTATATTCTTCTTCATCCAGGACAAGTTTGGAGCCGTACCAGAAGCCAGCGCGTAACATAAGAAGATGAGACACCACATGAATCCAGTAAAGAATCCCATCACTATCCCTTTTCTAATTCCCCAGCGCTGGGCAAACACAAGATTTTTCTCATACCTGTGAAGAGTAAACATTTGAGTCTATTTTAGCAACAGCAGCTTAAGTTAAAATGTTTAAAACAGGCCACAGTGCAGTGGTTTTAATCAATGAAAATAAAATCACTCCAAACACAGAGCAGCTGTAGGGAAAGAAAACAACAATCACATCTGTGTAGTTTCTTAGAATTTGTTTCAAGCTGGCATTGACAACGTATTGATAGATGTTGCCTAAGAAAGTCTCATAGTTGATGACTTCCTGGATGAGTACAATGGGGCGAGTTTTGCCCCCAGGAGAAAAAAATTTTCAACAAAAAGATTTGGACATGAGATCCAGTACTGTTGTTGCTGGCCAAAATCGTCACTTTATCTGCCGACTGGAACTGAATAAGAAAATACAGAGACAGAGTTTGGAGGAAATAGAAAGCTGCCTTTAATTCTCAGCCGGCAGAGAGAGAAACACAGCAGGCTCATGCCTCAGGAACCGTGACCCCCTCCATGAGGAGTCTAGGGGCTTATATAAGATGAGGGCTTGCAGTCAGGGGCCAGTGATGAGAAACAAAGGTGTTAGGATCTTGTTCAAAAACATATGCTAGCGTCAATAACCCAGTAATTGAGTTTGGCAGTCCATGGCTCTGTGGCCTTCTTCCTGATATGGAAAAAGAAGAGCTACAAGGGGAAGTGGCTGTTGCCAAGGTAAGCAAAGGATAATAAGTGTGATATGTAACTCTTGCAGAGTAAGGGGGCAGAAAAGCAAACTTAGTTATAGATACGCAGAGCAGGAGCAGTTAAAGTAAAAAAAAAAAAGTAGGATTGTTCAGGTCTTCTCACTGTTCTCTTTATCTTCTTGTCCTCAGGAAAGAAAAAGAAAAAAAACTCATTCCTTTACTTTTCACTGCAACACTATTTGAGTTTGAATTCTTTTATTAAGTCAATGGTATGAAAGATAATATCTCTCATAGTGGAGGAAATGGGCTATTGAAATTTTTTATGACAAATAAGGTAAACTTATTTTTCTACAACCAGAGAAGCAAAAGAGAAAAAAGAAAAGAGGATAATTAGAAATTGTAAATCCTATTTTATTTTTCATTTGGTGAATTTGGTAGCAACTGAGAATGTGATCAGGCTAGATCTACAATATATGAAATGAGTTTAATTAAGTTGGTGGCTATTTTATAGAATCAGTACCTAGAATCTGATAAACACTCAATAAATACTAAATAAATGGAAAAATAAAAAAAAAAGTTTTAACAATTGTGTTGTTTTGGCTATTTAGGTTTTGATATTCATTAACAGTTATCTCCTAGAATGATGGTCTATAATATATCAATGTCAAATTTTGTTTGATTGAATGGAACTCTTGGACTTCAAATGAGCATACAGTAGCTAAGAAAACACACTGAATAAAATACTATTCAATAAAAATGTGCAGAATTGCATCTTAAATCTTGTAAGCTTTTCCTTAATGGCAGAAGACAGTGGTATAGACTGGCATGAAGTATGTGGGGGGGGGGGGGGGGTATACACACACATCATCAGAGTTTGATGTAAGTATCCAAACTAAAATCGCTTTTTAAAAACCACCAGCTACATCATCTTCAAAAACACAGAACTAAAGGTTTGGGAGTCATTTGTAAGTGTTTTCACCAATCTCATTACTTTGCTTAGCTATTTCTTGAACAGAAGTTCCCTTGGGGTACCATAGCAAGGTGAATCTGCCACTTTATGCCAAATGGGGGAAGATTCGGGGTAGCGTGCAGATCAACAAACTCCAAGGAAGTGTCAGACATTTCAATTAACTAACTTTTTTTTCTTTCTTTCATTTCTTACTCCCTTTTTATTTTTTGGCTTTGCTGCGAGTCATGTGGGATCTCAGTTCCCTGAGCAGGAATAGACAGAATGCATGGCCCCAGCACTGGAAGCTCGAGGTTTTAACCACTGATTCCCCAGGGAAGTCCTCAATGAACTAACCTTTCAACCTCTTTTTTCTCACCACCAAAAGCAGCTACTGTTCGGATAGATGATATGACTTCATCAGCAACTGAACCAGCTTTGGCATAGGCCCTTAATTCATAGTCAGTAAATCTGGACACACTCTGAAATCCAAAAGAAGAAAATAAAATGTGAAGACCAGATAATTAGGTAAGTCACCTTGTCACTCAGTGGTTCATTTAGCAGAGTAAACACGTGGTATGGCTTAAGACAAAACTAGATTCCCACTGGAACAGTGTTTACCAAAGAAAGAATTTGGTCCAAATTTGACCATGTTAAGCCTCATCTGGGCTTCCCCAGTGGCTCAGTCGGTAAAGAATCTGCCTGCAAATGCAGACCACCTGCAATGCCTGAGACCGCCAGCAATGCCTGAACCCGCCAGCAATGCCTGAGACCACTTGCAATGCAGGAGACTCGGATTCAGTCCCTGTGTTGGGAAGATCCTCTGGAGAAGGAAATGGCAACCCACCCCCATATTCTTGCCTGGGAAATCCCAGGAACAGAGGAGCCTGGCAGACTATAGTCCACCATGTCACAAAAGAGTCAGATAAGGCTTAGCAATTAAACCACTACCACCACCAAGCCTCATTCATGGATGTTTGTTGACATATCAAAATAATTCCATTATAAGTCAGCGTCAAAAAACCTCTCACAGATTAAGTCCCAGATAAAGCATTTTGTAGGACCACAGCATTTCAGTCATCATATTAATGATGTTTTCAAGTCAAATTGTCACATTTCATTACTATTGGCCAAAGGCCACGTTATAGTTTACAAATACCAGATACAAAGACCAAGGCCCATACAGGCATCATATTAATTAGAACATAGAATAAGAAAGAGGTTCTGAGCAGCCAAACACATATGATATGCAGAGGTAATTCCAAAGGAGAAAACTTCAGATGAATATTACACCACTTTGACTCTACTGTAGGGGATCAACTAACTAGGTGTGCTTTTCACAAAAGGAAAGAAAAAGACATCACTAATATTACACAAGTTACTTCTTCTAAAATTGGACTTGAATTGAGTCCTAGTTAGAATCAACCACAAAAAGAATTCCCTGACACAGGTTAAGAAACAAGAAGGGGAGAAAGCAAATGTTGTGAAAGATTAACTGACTCAGAAATCTAAAAATATATATAGTACCCAGACTAAGGGAGTTTATATTCCAAGTTTTTCCAAACTTTTAGCAGCAAAACTCTTATCAAACAAAGTCTTAGAATTTTAGTATACAAGTAGTATTTTATTCCAGTATATTTATTTCACAAGATTGAAAAGGCAGCAATAAAGGAAAGTGAGAATATTTTTGTCAACATTAAAATTTGAGTTTGGTGAGTATGGATGCCACTGCAGTTTTTACCACAATCCTCCTCTAATGTACTTCTGAAATATATAGAGGTGGCATGTTGTTGTTGTTTAGTTGCTAAGTTGTGTCCATCTCTTTTGAGACCCCATGGATTGTGGCCTGCCATGGGATTTTCCAGGCAGGAAAAATGGATGGGTTGCCATTTCCTTCTCCAGGGGATTTTCCCAACACAGGTATTGAACTTTTGTCTCCTGCATTGGTAGGCTGATTCTTTAACACTGAGGCACCAGAGAAGCCGATAGGTAGCATAGTAATGAGAAAATTAAGTAGTTGCAAATGTTATCAGTTTTTATTGTAAAATGACAAGTGAAAACATTAGTCGCTCAGTTGTGTCCAACTCTTTGCAACCCCATGGACTGTAGCCTGCCAGGCTCCTCTGTCCATGGAGAATTTCTCCATGGACAGAAGCAAGAATACTAGAATGGGTGACCATCCCTTCTACAGGAGGTCTTCCCAACCCAGGGATCAAACCCTGGTCTCCTGCATTGCAGGCAGATTCTTTACCATCTGACCCTCCAGGGAATCACATTAAAGAATCTCTTAATACCCCAGCTAAACTGATATAGGAGCTTAAAAGATGCATATTGGCAATATCATGTTTCCTACAGTAAATATAAAAGTCAAAAAAGGCATATAAGACCACAGTCATTTTTAATATGTCATATATTGCCCCTCCACCTTTTTCTGTTCTGCTTTTGAATTGAGCTTTGTAAAACTGCTCACATCATTTTACACAAACATGCACAGACTTGAATTCAAGAAGAAACCAGAACTACAACATTCCAAGTTGGTGACACATCACAAGAAGTTGAAATATAGACACTGAGATGACAAGAGAAACCGTGCTTTGAGCCTATTTGAGACCAAGTAAGCCAGGCCATGTTATTGGTCTCCAACAAGTTAAAATGTGACACATGAGCCATTTAAGGGTGATTATTAATCTATGGTGGGTTTGAAGTAAGAGATTAAATATATTTAGAGGGGAAAAATGCTGAATCAAATGTTTGCAGAGTCCCCAGCAACCCACTGGAAAAGTTGAGGCTTTCCTGGAGTGCCACTGGACAGCATTTGATAGGAAAAACTGTTGTAAAGCTTGTATGATTCAGTCGATTGAGAAAAAAATAAAAGCTAATATCTCTTTAGCAATTAATTCTGTGCCTGCTGCTGCGCTAAGTGCATAACATGGATAATGCCTTGAGTCATCACAATGACTTTGGGGGGTATTAACTTTATTTTAACAAGGAGGAAACTGACATTTGACAGATTAAACATATTTTTCTTGAGCCAAGTGATGGGGCCAGGTGGTGACCTAGTTAAGTGGAGTGAGCTCTTTGCTATTGCCATTCTGTATTACCTGGGATGTGTTTGAGTAATATAGCCAGTGGAGGGTAGAGAATATTTTGCTAGAAAATATAGTCGTGGAGATTGGTACCTGTTGCTCAGTGGTGTGAATATGTGTGCAGTTTTTCACTTAAACCCTATTCTCATTTACAGCAAATTATTAGTGTGCCAGATCCCATGATGTGTTATCTCATATGACTGCTCTGAAAGTAAAATGAAATAATTTCTCAGTCTTTGGGAGTGTTTTTTGCGGGGGATGACCCCACATTCCTACTCCTACACTTTTTCCTGACTTGCATACCTGGGGAATGGAAACTGACGGGATACTTCTCTGAATGGGTCAGATATCTCTCTGAAACTGATCACATGGGATGGAGAACACGTGTGATTGCAGAAATCTCTTGTATGTGCTTGTTACTGATCCAGGTGTATTTGCTGGGTCTTTCTGAGGGAAGCATCTAAACTTGAGAGACTATGGAAGCCATATGTACACTAGACAATGGGTGGGGATTCCAAATCCTTGAATTCGAATCCTGTTCTGTCTCTTGCTGGCTGTGCAGTTCTGTAAAAGTCCCTTTACCTCTCTGAGCCTCCGCTTCTTATGTTTAAAATGGCATTAACACTTTATAAGATTATTGTAAAATTGTAGATCATGTCCATGAAGCTCCTAATAATGCCTGGCAAAATAGTAAATGTCCAGTTAACACAGTTATTATTGGAGGAGAGCATGGCAACCTACTCCGGTATTCTTGCCTGGAGAATCCACATGGACAGAGGAGCCTGGCAGACTTCAGTCCATGGGGTCACAAAGAGTTGGACATGACTGAGTGACTAAGCACATTTTTAATATTAGTAATATAATAATATATATGTTATTAAAATAGTCACCTTTAATAATGAAATGTTATTTGATACTTAGTAATAATCAAACAAAATAAATCAATGTAGTGATAATGATGTTACCTAAACACACTCAGGAGAAGGGAAACAAGTTTCACATTTTTGGCAGTTTCTCAGTGCAAAAGTCTTCCCATGGAGAGAAGTGAGAAGACATTCTTACCAGACCAATGATGGCTGCTCCAATCCCAATGAGAGGGCTGACAGAGATAATAACCAAGGTCAGTTTCCAACCCTGGTAAAATCCCATCAGGAACCCAAAGATGCTCGTGGTCATGCGCTGAATGAAAATACCCATTTGGTCAGCAATGGCATCATTGACCTTGTTAACATCACTAGAAACAAAATAGGCTTTGATCACTAAAACTGAACTTGGTCAATTCAAATATTTTGCCCAGAAAGTTTAACCTTTTTTTTCTAAATGCTCCCATTTCTGTATCCCATTCCCTTGGGAAACTTAGTAGCTTCTCATGTCTTGGAAAATTTGCTGTAGTGTGGGAGGTCATTAAACCTCTCCTCTCATAGCCAAGGGAGTTTGCCTTTAATCCAATTTTCCCAACTAATGTTTACTCAACATAGGCAAAGTCTTTTGGAAACCATCTTATTTGTCTTTTTCTTTCTCAACATTCAAAAAACTAAAATCATGGCACCCGGTCCTATCACTTCATGGCAAATAGATGGGGAAACAATGGAAACAGTGAGAGACTTTATTTCCTTGAGCTCCAAAATCACTGCATATGGTGACTGCAGCCATGAAATTAAAAGACGCTTGCTCCTTGGAAGAAAAGTTATGACCAACCTAGACAGCATATTAAAAAGCAGAGACATTGCTTTGCCAACAAAGCTATGGTTTTTCCAGTAGTCATGTATGGATGTGAGAGTTGGACTCTTAAAGAAAGCTGAGCGCCAAAGAATTGATGCTTTTGAACGGTGGTGTTGGAGAAGACTCTTGAGAGTCCTTTGGACAGCAAGGAGATCCAACCAGTCCATCCTAAAGGAAATCAGTCCTGAATATTCATTGGAAGGACTGATGCTAAAGCTGAAACTCCAATATTTTGGCCACCTGATGCAAAGAACTGACTCGTTGGAAAAGACCCTGATACTGGGAAAGACTGAAGGCAGGAGGAGAAGGGGACGCCAGGGGATGAGGTAGTTGGATGGCATCACCAACTCGATGGACATGAGTTTGAACAAGCTCCGGGAACTGGTGATGGACAGGGAAGCCTGGTGTGCTGCAGTCCATGGGGTTGCAAAGAGTTGGACATGACTGACTGAACTGAAAGCTAACATCCCGGTCTGACATGAAGAACCCTTCTTTTCTTTATATATGCTAAATCTTTTCAGTCTCAAAGTTCTATTCACATACCACCTATTTCATAAAAATTTATATAATCCTCCAGGGAGAAGTATTATCTTCTTCCCGGTGTTTCCATAGCAATGTGATTAATCTCTGTGTGTGTGCTTAGCGTTTAGTCATATCTGACTCTTTGCAACCCACTGAACAATTGCCCGCCAGGATCCTCTGTCCATGGGATTTTTCAGGCAAGAAATACTAGAGTGAGTTACCATTTACTCCTGCAAGGGATCTTCCTGATCCAGGGATTTAACCTGTGTGTCCTGCGTCTCCTGCATTGCAGGCAGATTATTTACCTGGTGAGCCATCAAGGAAGCCTCCAATTAATCCATATACATGTTGTTGTCTATGTGTATGTAATTATTGCTTCCTGCTTATAGGTAGCATGGGAGAGTGGTTAACAGTCCTGACTCTGGAGTCAGACTCTGAATTTAAACACAAGCTCTTCTCAGGAAAGTTACTTAATCTTTCTGTGTCTAAGTTTCCTCATCTATAAAATGGGGATAATAATAAAACCTACCTCAATAGGTAGCAATGAGGATTAGTTAATATATGTCAAGTATGTAGAACAGTGCCTAGCATATTGTAAGCGATCAATATATATTAGCTCTGATTATCTGCTATGTAAGTTCCTTGAGATCAGGAGTTCTGTGGTATACCTTAATGCCTTGCACAGGGTAAGTGCTCCAGAGTATTGGTTGACAATAATTACATTAAATTCATATCCCTGCAAACCTTCCATAATCTCTTATCCAGATGGAGAGCAAACAAGGGTCAGGGCTTAATAGCAAAAGGATCTAAGATATTACATAGAGATTAGACAACTGTATTCTAACAAGGATAAGTATCTATTCAAAGTCAAAATAAGTAAAGGTAGAATCAGTGCTGGAGACTAAGGATCCCAATATTCAGTCTTATTTTATTGTCACCACACTCCTAACTGTCTTTCAGGGGACCTCAAATTTCAATAAGGTTCAACAGTTCTCATTAATCAGGGCTTGGCTCATTCAAAAATTACACGGGTTGGGGGTGATACTATTAATGACTCAAACTAATATGTAGGTATGGGCTTTGTGGGTGGCTTAGAGGTAAAGAATTCATCTGCCAATACAGGAGATGCAGGTTCAATCCCTGGTCAGGAAGATCCCCTGGAGAAGGGCTTGGTAACCCACTCTAGTACTTTACCTAGGAAATCCCATGGACAGAGGAGCCTGGCGGGCTGCAGTCCATGGGGGTCACACAGAGTCGAACATGACTTAGTGACTAAACTACAACAAAGTATTTAGAAATAAACTGGATTTAAATCCAGTTTTCAGTTTAAATCTTTCTCAAACTATTTTGAACTTTTTGCTTTTGTTTTTATGTGCAGAAATTACATCAACAGACAAAGCAAGATATTAATAATTCATTCTGATTGTATTGTTTTCCTTATGGGGACATAGATTGTGACATCCCTTTGTTTCTCCTTTCAAGGCCAAATGACCCTACTTCTTTTAAACTGTCTTCTATAATACATAATAATTTGATAAACCATTACCTATGAAAAAGTCATGCTACCTATAAAAGCCCAACTTAAGAGACAAAATGCAGCAGAAAGAACTGAAAACGTTTCTGCAACTGTCATTAATTTAGAAACAAAAGTTTCATTAGAGAAAAATCACACGTCCATTAAAACATCCTACCAGGGATTTACCTGGCAGTCCAGTGGTTAAGACTCCATGCTTCCACTGCACGGTGCACAGGTTCAATCTCTGGTCAGGGAACTAGATCTCACATGCCCTGTGGTGCAGGCCAAAAAAAGAAAAAGAAAAAAAATCCTACCAGCCACTTACTCAGAAAATCTTGTATTCAGCTCTCCCACTGAATTGCAGTCAAACCATCCAATTTCCATCCTCATTATGCTCCTAAAGTAAAATTTTCTCATTTTCTGTATCTGACGAGCTGCAGCAATTACCCAAAAGCATATCTGGAAATGGAGCAAGCAATGTTTAGCATTGTGATAAGAACAGGCATTAATTCCTTCTCTTTTCATTAGAAAATACTTTCACTAGAACAGTTGAAAAAAAGAGGAAAGTAATTCACAACATGCCTCTTGTTCAGAACTAAGATGTGAGCTCTAACATCTGCAGCTGAGAGTGGAGACAAGTGGAACCCTGTAATAGGGAAGCCAGAGACTCGGGTTTGAATCCAGCTTGACCACTTCCAGAGTTAACCTTATTAACTGTCACTCTCCTCATGTGTAGAAGGCTCATCACTCCAAAAGTAAATTTTTGCTCTTAAATTACTATGTTTGCATGCCACTCCCAAGTAAAGTTTTCTCCTGAGAGGCCTGCCAATAAGCATGCATGCAGAGTTTTCAACCCTGGAGGAGGGCGTGGCAATCCACTCCAGTATTCTTGCCGGGAGAATCCCATGGACAGAGGAAGCCTGGTGGGTTATGGGCCAAAGGGTCACAACAAGTCAGACACAACTGAAATGACTTAACATGAATGCTGCAGCTTTCAAGCTCTTAGACAGTGATTTTCAGAAAAAAGTAAGACAAAAATTATGACATAAGCAGGGAATCTTGCCTACAGTTTCCCTCCCAAGTAAAAGAAGCCTGTCCTTAAAGCTTTAGTGCCAGGATGGCGGAGGTGGGGGGGATGAGGATTAAGTCATTTCTCTTCATAACTAAAACTAACTTCCTGGAATTCATAAGTGAATGGAGAGTAGGGGGAATTTATTATTTTCTCTACATGAGAAGGCAAAAGATAAAATATTTTTCTTCCTTAGTAAGAGTTAAATAACACCAAGCCCTCCCATAACTGAAATCTAGAATATGGGTTCAGTTTACAGAATTTGGGTTGGAATTCAAGAGAAAAAAGAAAATGAAGCTTGCTTTCCTCCAATTCCCCACATCTGCTTTCCACAGGGACTCAGTCTCCCTGTATGGAAACATCCACCACTATTTCTGAGTTTAGAAGAGAGAGTGAACAGGGAGGGCAGGGGAGGACAAGACACTGAAGCGGAATGTCTATTCTCTACCTCGCTATGCAAGTGCCCATATCCTCCTCCCCAGCTGAGAGGAAAAATTCTTTCCATCCTCTTCATCCCTCTGAAATAAAACTGTAGTCCTTGGGGCTTCTGAATAACTTTAAAGAACACATTTTGTATTTCATCGTCATGTCTTTGAACCCAGAGTTGATCTATAAATAAAATGCAAGTGTCACTAACTTGAAAATATCCTGTGACAAGCACTCCGACAGCGACGCCAGCATAGTAAATGGCAAAGTTGATCATTTCGGATTCAATGTCCAGAAACCTTCAAAAGAGGGGAAAAACTGGTAAGACTCACAGGTAGGATCTAGCTACCAAAAATTGCCTTTGTGCAAACAGAGGATTTTAAAATACACATATTATATATTTAAAATATACACATTGTATGTTACATACATACTGTAAATAAAATGGATAAAGCATTTTATCTGTGTAGAATTACAATCAATCTAAATCCCCAAACAGATCTCATGGTACCCATCGTAGCAAACTTGTCTACCGCCTTCGTGTTTACAGGTAGAGATGTGAGGGTTGTGTAGTAATTAATACGCAGTTGTGGGAAGACAGGGGACCCTAGATGGCAGCCTAGAGCCCTGTCCACTGAGGCCCCTTTCACTCGTGGTCATTACTACTGAAAGCACAGTCACAGCTGGAGAAAGATTTCAAAAAGCCAGACCAGTGTCTGCAAAGGCACTGGTAGAGAGAGGTGTGCTATAAATCAGGAGGCTTGTGTTACCTGCTCTAAGTAACAACTTATGTTATCTACTCTAGGTAACAACTTTTCAACCCCTTCCTCTCAGAGTAACAGTGGGAGAAATGTGTGTGCCATCCTTCCCATTGTTTTGTTGTTGCTTATTTGTTAAGTTGTGTCCTACTCTTTGTGACCCCATGGACTGTAGCCCACCAGGCTCTTTTGACCATGAAATTTTCCAGGCAGGAATACTGGAATGGGTTGCCATTTCCTTCTCCAAGGGATCTTCCTAACCAAGGGATTGAACCCACGTCTCCTGCCTTGGCAGGCAGATTCTTTACTGCTGAGCCACAAGGGAAGCCCCTGTCATCCCATAGAGAGAGAAAAACAATTTCTTCGCCAAGTCTTTCTGCTGACCACAGCCCACAAAGCTTGCTCTCAAGGACAATCTCTAAGGTTGAAGCCAAATAACTTTGAGGAAGCAAGGAAGCTATACAACATTTTCCCATCACAGCTATCACATTGTGAAACAGGGTTTGGAATTGGCAGGGGCAGGAAGGGTAGAAAAAAAATGATTCTGAAACTGCTTTCAGGAAATAAGAAGTACTGTCACTGGAAAATTAACACATTGGTTGATGTTACGTCTGAGCCACAGAAACAAGCTAGATATCCATTTCCTTACAGAATCAGAAAGTAGCATCTTTAGCCTAGATGTTCTCATTCTACCAGCTTTCTGCTTCTATCGTCCTTCTATCTTCTTCTTTCTGCCTTCCTTTTGTGACCCAAGTTTGAATTGTTCTTTCCCTCTACTGAATTCAGACCAAGTATTTAATTATAATTTATTTAATTCAGAACAAACTGTTATTCCATGGCAGATTTTATTGCCCTTTTGCACTATTATTAAATTTTTATTGAATATATTTGTTTCGAGTATATTCATGTTTCTCTTGCTAGTAAACTGTGAGTGACTTGAGAGCAAAGACTGCTTGCTTTCACTGCCAAGGCCTGATACAATACGTTACACATAGTAGGTACTCAATTGTTCCTAGGTTTTTCTTTCACTTGAAAAATACTAAAGAGGAAGGAAACAACTGCCTTAGGCTACCCTTCTGACAGTCTCCAAACCAGCTAATATGTCTGTGTTTACCACATTCCTAGTTTTTCTTGATGATTTAAGGGGACTCCTAGAGTGGACAAGATCTAGAAAATCATAAACTTATATACAAGAATCCACCATCAGAGGCCTTTTCAAAACCTAAATTCCTACAAAGATGGAGTGTATATGGTAGTATTATGAGTATTATATATATATTGTCACCCTGCTTATTTAACTTCTATGCAGAGTACATCATGAGAAACACTGGGCTGGAGGAAGCACAAGCTGGAATCAAGATTGCCGGGAGAAATATCAATAACCTCAGATATACAGATGACACTACCTTTATGACAGCAAGTGAAGAAGAACTAAAGGGCCTCTTGATGAAAGTGAAAGAGGAAGTGAAAAAGTTGGCTTAAAGCTCAACATTCAGAAAACTAAGATCGTGGCATCCAGTCCTATCACTTCATGGTAAATAGATGGGGAAACAGTAGAAACAGTGTCAGACTTTATTTTTCTGGGCTCCGAAATCACTGCAGGTGGTGACTGCAGCCATGAAATTAAATGATGCTTTCTCTTGGGAAGGAAAGTTATGATCAACCTAGACAGCATATTAAAAAGCAGAGACATCACTTTGTCAACAAAGGTCCATCTAGTCAAGGCTATGATTTTTCCAGTGGTCACATATGGATGTGAGAGTTGGACTATAAAGAAAGCTGAGTGCCAAAGAATTGATGCTTTTGAACTGTGGTGTTGGAGAAGACTCTTGAGAGTCCCTTAGACTGCAAGGAGATCCAACCAGTCCATCCTAAAGGAGATCAGTCCTGGGTGTTCGTTGGAAGGACTGATGTTGAAGCTGAAACTCCAATACTTTGGCTACCTGATGTGAAACGCTGACTCATTTGAAAAGACCCTGATACTGGGAAAGATAGAGGGCAGGGGGAGAAGGGGATGACGGAGGATAAGATGGTTGGAGGGCATCACTGACTCAATGGACATGAGTTTGGGTGGACTCCAGGAGTTGATGATGGACAGGGAGGCCTGGCGTGCTGCAGTTCATGGGGTCACAAAGAGTCGGACACAACTGAGCGACTGAACTGAACTGATGAGTAAAGATTTCTAATGTATAAATAAGTGCATGCTCTTCGTATTCTGTTTGTGAAATAAATTCCCCAAAACAGAAAACTATGAGCAGTTGTCAAAAAATTTTACTTAGATTCCTTGGGATGCATTTATTCTATATACTATGTAAACAGAGGTGAGAGAGTACCTGTCACGAAAAATGCAGCTGCCAGTCATGGACGAAGGACCCATTGACTCAGCTGTGGGATTTACTGGAGCAAAGTTCAGGAAAATTGCATCACTGTTGGCGAGTGTGATAGGAACATGTGTGGTTTGTGGTTCTTCTCACTCACGAGGCACCCAGAGATGAATCATTAACTCAGTTTTATTTATTCTGGGAAGAATCACTAGAGTTTTAAAGACTACTTGGGAATATTTCTGGGACAACAGGGCAAGCCTATCAGAAAAATTATTGGAAGGAAAACAGGAAATTGACTTGGATCCTTTGACTGCACATCAGACTCTTTATCATCTGCATGGTGGAAAACTATCGTGATTATAAAATCCTAGAAAGTATTCTGTAGAGTTTATAGGTGATTTAAGTGTCTTTCTTTTTAACAGAAAAACTGACACATGCCTACTTGAGTAAATTAAGATTGCTCTGACACATTTGTCAAAGAGAGAAGAGGGGAGAAAAATACCAATTAGAGGGAAAAGGTAAAATAGATGATATGAGGATTCTGGCCTTGCTTTTTATGAAAAATAAGATAAGTAAAATTGAATCACTCAATGATATGAGTTTGAGCAAACTCCAGGAAATAGTGAAAGATAGGGAAGCCTGGTGCACTGTAGTCCGTGGGGTCACAAAAAATTAGACACGACTTAGTGACTAAACAACAGCAATGTATGCCAAGGTTTCAGATGTACGAAAGCCTTAGGTTTCTCACTGAAGATAACTAAGAAGCTCTCCTTTCGCTAGGGTTTTTATGAACTATAGGGGTTCTTATGCACTGTAAACTCAGTAGCATTGACACCTTAGCGCAGGTCCCCAACCTCTGGGCCTCATACGGGTACCTCCCATTAGCTCAGTGGCAGCATTAGTTTAGAAACAAAGTGCACAATAAATGCAATGTGCTTGAATCATCTTGAAACCATCCTCCCCACACCCGATCCGTGGGAAAAAAGTGCCTTCCACAAAATCAGTCCCTGGTGCCAAGAATGTTGCAGACCGTTGCATTAGAGTGAATATCAGTGGCAACCCAACTGATAGAAATGCATCCATATCCTACTTCCAAAATATCAAGGGTCCATATTCCTCAATGCGTGGGACACTGACCTATGGACAAATGATTTATTACTAGGTAAAGATGCTTTATAGAATACCTCACACTATGCTAGCACATTGCCAGAATGGCTAATGCAATTGTGAGATATATTACAGAGAGATTATGCATGCCCTTTATTTAGTTCTCTCCCAGTGGTAACATCTTGCAAAACTATTAGACATTATCACAACCAGGATGTTGACTTGGATACAATGAAGAGCAGAATATTTTCTTCATTCAAGGATTCTTTATGTCACCCTTTGATATCTATACATATTTCCATCTTTCTCACATTTCTGGAGACCAGAAGTCTGAGATCAGCTTCACAGGATTGAAATCAAGGTGCTGGCGGGGGTACCCTTTCTCCAAAGGCTCTAGAGGAGAATCTGTTTCTTCCTCTTCCAGCTTCAGGTAGCTACAGGCATTCCTGAGCTTGGGACCTCACTTCAGTCCCTTAAAGGCACCTTTTGTCTCTTTTTCTCTCTAAAGTCAGATCTCCTTCTGCCTCTTTTTAGTAACTGTCTCTTTAAAAAATACTGGTGATTGCAGTTAGGGCTCACCTGGGTAATCCAGTATAATCTCCCCAATCCCAAGATATTTTAGTTAATTATATCTGCATAGGCGCTTTTTCCCATACAAGGTAACATTCACAGGAATATCGTAGATATCTTTGGGGACCAGTATTCAGCCTACTGGAGCTACAGTCAGGGCTTCCCAGGTGGCTCAGTGGTAAAGAATTCACTTGCCAATGCAGAGGTACAGGAGATTCAGATTCAATCCCTGGGTCAGGAAGATCCCCTGGAGGAGGAAATGGCAACTCACTCCAGTATTCTTGCCTGGAAATCTCAGTCCATAGGGTGGAAAAGAGTCAGATACAACTGAGCACGCATGCATGCATGGAGCTACAGTCAAGATATAGATAATAACAAGTGTTGGTGTGAGTGTGAAGAAACTGGAACCTTCACACATGTTAAGTGTTAGTCACTCAGTCGTGTCCGGCTATTTGTGACCCCATGGACTGTAGCCCACCAGGCTCCTCTGTCCATGGAATTCTCCAGGCAAGAATACTGGAGTGGATTCCATTTCCTTCTCCAGGGGATCTTCCCAACCCAGGAATTGAACCCAGGTCTCCTGCATTACAGGCAAATTCTTTACCATCTGAGCCACTCAGGAAACTCATAAAATGGTACAGCCATTTTGAAAAACAGTCTGGAAATTCTGCAAGTGGTTAAACATATAATTAACATCTGACCCAGTAATCCCCTTCCTAGCTATCTACTCAAGAGAAATGAAAACATGTGTCCATAGGAAACCATGTACACAAACATTCGTATCAGCATTTGTAATAACTGAAAAGAGGAAACAACTCAAATGTCCATCAACTGATGAATGGATAAATCCACACATTATATTCACACAATAAATGTATTATATTCATACAATGAAATATTATCCAGCAATTAAAATAAATGAAGTATTAATTTATGCTATTAATACCACATGGATGAACCTTGGAAACATTAGGCTAAGTTAAAGAAGCTGGTCACAAAGGCCCACATATTGTATGATTCCATTTACATGAAATGTCCAGAATAAGCAAATCTACAGAGATAGAAAGTAGATTAGTTGTTGTCTAGGGCTGAGGGGAAGATGGGGAACTGGGGAGTGAAATTTAAGTGATAATAAAATAACAAAAATGTTCTAAAATTGATTGCAGTGATGAATGCATGGCTCTGTGAATATACTGAAAGCCACTGAGCTGGATACTTTAAGTGGATGAATTTTATGGTATATGAATTAAATCCTGATAAAACTGTTTTTCAAAGTACATGATCTTCAGTGTCTAACTTCAAAATAGTACCTGAGTGCATAAGATCAATGCATATTGCTAAGAACATAGACTGAAATCCAAGAGGAAGTACAGACTTAGATTTCTGCATCAACACATCCATGTCGAGTAGGCAAGGACAAATGTCCCAATGGTCGTGGGTCAGTCTCCAAGGAGCCCCTTATTATTTTTGCCTCCTGGTATTCACGCTCCTGTGTAGTCCTCTCCCAAATTACACCAGAGTTGGTCTGTGTGACCAACAGAAAACAGCAGAATGATGGTATGTCACTTCTACAATTAAGTTATAAGGCTTTGTAGCTTCCATTTGAGTTTTTACACTTTAATTGGATTAAAAAAAGAAGTAAACTGCATTGTGATTTTTTTTCTCTTTTCTTTCATTCTATTACCTTATTATTTGACTACTCCGAGAAAATAAATTCTGAGAAGCTAATCAGAAGGCCTAATGTTCTGCCATCCTTCTCAGCCTTATTCACTCAGCCATTTGGAAGGCTCCAGCCTGAAATTCCATCGAATGGATGATAACTGATATATCAAAGTCAATATAATGAAAGAGAAAACCCAGCTCCTACATTGTACATGCATGTTTATGTTGATAAGATCATTGAGTTGCTTGTATAGTCCAAGACTAGCACACTGACTATAGTGGGTGGAGACATCGTACTTTGAATGTTGAACTTTTTCCAAGAAAGAAATCTGTAAAAGAGCTGGGTAATTTTGGAGGCACACTCACTACTTACTGGTAAGAAGACATCCCCTGCCTCTATTCTGTCCCACCCACGTTCATTTTCACAATGATCTTATCACATGAAAGCTAAATAAACATTTATTCAGAATACTGCTTGTTAGCAGTATTCTTGTCAGTGACCATAATAACTCACATTTAAAATATTTAGCTCTTCAGTGTGAGCTCCTGGTAAAGGCCTAAGAAAGGTGTGGTCTACACAATTTCAAATAGCCATCAGTTCAGTTCAGTTCAGTTCAATCACTCAGTCGTGTCCGAGTCTTTGCGACCCCATGAATCGCAGCATGCCAGGCCTCCCTGTCCATCACCATCTCCCGGAGTTCACTCAGACTCACGTTCATCGAGTCTGTGATGCCATCCAGCCATCTTATCCTCTGTCGTCCCCTTCTCCTCCTGCCCCTAATCCCTCCCAGCATCAGAGTCTTTTCCAATGAGTCAACTCTTCGCATGAGGTGGCCAAAGTACTGGAGTTTCAGCTTTAGCATCATTCCTTCCAAAGAAATCCCAGGGCTGATCTCCTTCAGAACGGACTGTTGGATCTCCTTGCAGTCCAAGGGACTCTCAAGAGTCTTCAAGGACAGATATCTATTTACATGCTTCGTATCATGTGAATTCAGCCAAAGCCAAGGAATTTCTGAAAGCCCTTATTTGCTTTGAATGATTTGCTCACCTTCAAGTATATGACCCGGTAAGAATCAATAAAGTGTGAATAATGGGTATGTGCTAAGTTGCCCCAGTTGTATCCGACTCTTTGCAGCCCAATGGACTGTAGCCCATCAGGTTCCTCTGTCCATGAGCTTCTCCAGGTAAGAATACTGGAGTGGGTTGCCATTCCCTCCTCCAGAGGATCTTCCTGACCCAGGGATTGAACGCACATCTTTTATGTCTCCTTTGGCCTAAGAGACAAGTGGGTTCTTTACTGCCAGTGCCACCTGGGAAGCCCAGTGAGTAATGGGTAGGCATCCTTTCTAACGGATGTCAGTGATGCAGACATTAAGGGCATATTCATTCTTCAGTTTATCTGATAAATATTTATGAGCACTTGTTATCTTGAATATGTCTCAAATACTGGTCCCTTTAACATTTATTTCCAATTTTGAAGGCATTATAGGATATACTTTCAGGATCTTTCACTTGAAGAGTTTATTTTCATGAATGTGATTAATTTATTGTTTTCCAGTCGCTCAGTTGTGTCTGACTCTTTGAGACCCCATGGACTACAGCATGTCAGGCGTCCCTCTCCTTCACTATCTCCCAGAGTTTGCTCAAACTCATGTCTATTGAGTTGATGATGCCATCCAACTATCTCATCCTTCATCACCCTCTTCTCTTCCTGCCCTCAATATTTCCCAGTATCAGGGTCTTTTCCAGAGTCAACTCTTCTCATAGGATGGCCAAAGTTTTGGAGCTTCAGCTTCAACATCAGTCCTTCCAGTGAATATTCAGGATTGATTTCCTTTAGGATTGACTGATGTTATTAACGACTGGGGTCTTTTTACATATGTAAATCTGAATGGATTTTTTTTCAAAGGGGGAAGTGATTAGTTCACATTTGTAGTCATATCACTCTGTAAATATCAGTTCAAGTCTTCTGTTCTCCAACATAAATGAAAGAAAATAAAAGATTGTCATTGTGAATCCCCTGGGTGTCCAATGGTTAGGACTCTGCAGTTATACTGCAGAGGACTCAGGTTCAATCCCTGGTTGGGGAACTAAGATCTTGCAAGCCACATGGCACATGTAAAAATATTTTAAAGGCTGTCATTGAAGACAGTCTCTCTTTTACACAAATTGTTATGTTACTTCCAAATTTAGAAGAGAAATATACACATTTATATGTTGGAAATTTATTTCTTATGAGTAGGTTTTTTTTTTAAGGATAATTCTGTACATTGCATGTTGTCCTGTACTTTTCTGTCAAGTGCTAACCAGTTTATAACTACATACTTATCTTCATGGTCATTGATTTCATGATGGTCTCACCAATTAGACATGAGCTCCACAAAGATAAGGACCATTATGCATAACATACCACTACTCATAAGATAAATGTGTAGCCTTTATGCTTACACATTTTCCTAGTATATAACTGGTGTTCCAAAAATTTTGGTTGAATGAGTAGGTGAATGAAAGATGCTAACAACAAACATTATGGAAGAAATCAGTAATTTAGAAGGATTTGTCATAATCTGGAATCAAGCCTATAGAAAATTTTTTAAATGGTGGAGAAAAATATGAATCACTTGAGGGAGCCATTCCAAGTATCTCTCTAGCCAGGATGTGCCCTGCTCTTGATTCTTGAACCTGAGTGAGTTTATATGTGAAAATGATCTTGTTTTGGCCCTGAGGCAGCATGAGGCAGGCTGCAAAGTCCCATGACAGTGAGTCAACTCTGTGTATGCTGCAGACTCACTGATTACGTGGCAGCCTATCGGGCTTATCACAGACAGAAGAGGAGCACAGTGAGCTCTGGCTAATTCTGCACGACTGTCTTCTGTTCCTAGCACCACGTCGCTCTTTCACAGCAACTCAGCTGCTAGTTGAGGCCAGTGACCCCTACTCGAAGTCCGAGAGCGAGGAATGATGAAATTCCCATTGTAGAGAGAAGACTGGCAGGCAAGTGGGTCATCAGCCACAGCCACAGAAGCTGGGGGACAAGAGAGAAGAGAGGAAGGAAGGAAAGAGGGAAGGAGGGAAGAAAGAGGAAGGAAGAGGAAAGGAGGCCTTAGATATGAGAACTGACAAGGACTCGAGCAAAATTTATCAGTCACTTTCCAATATATTAAGTATCGATAGTGTCATCCTCAAGCTTATGGTCTACAAGGTGTGAAATTTGGGTATGTATTTAATGAGCAATTTCCAGTTCTGTATTTTGTTGCTGTTGTTGGGATTTTAAAACCCAGTGGAATAAAAACTTCAGGGCAGACTAATTTATAGAAATATGTGTAAATTTGTTTCTGTTCACTCCATGTTAGATACCACTCCAGGTCCTTCCCGTAAGGTTCTCTTTACACATTTTGAATTACAATCTAAGATATGAGCAAACAAAAAAGTAAAAACAAATAGCAGCCTACCCGCAGCGTGTCCCATTTGTCGTGTTCTGGTTGAGGGAGTCGTTGGTCCACACTATGGTGTTATTCACACATGCTTTTCCAGGGATACTGAGTTCTTGCAATTCCATGTCATACTCAATAAAAACATCTGTCATTGTGCCAAAAATGAATAGCACACCTGGATAGGCTGCTCCATGGAGAAGTGCACATAAACTCCCCATAGACATCAGGCAAACGTCAGTCTTTGAAGAAAATCGAAACTTGAAAAACAAAGGATTCAGAGATCATCTATGGGTGAAAAGCAGGAGAGGTAGGAGGACTGTTTAATTTTAGTTACTAGAGTCTGATAGTGTTCAACACCAAGTCTTAAGGGAATCATTTTAATTGAAGTGTAGAGTTCTCACTAACACTGAAATAAACGGTGCATCAATTATCCAAGTCATTAAACTCTTACATTGTTAACACATGTTCTTTCTTTCCTAGCCTCTTAATTCATTCTCTTTACGTCAAGAGCTGACTTCAGTTCTTAGCTTTTCATCCCCAACTAGGGGGGAACAATCACTGACACTGATGCTGTTGCCATGGAGATGCTCCATATGGCTTATTCAGCAATAGTAGAAACTGGCTCCCAGAACTGATATTGATAATGAAGAGCATCTGCTTGTGCCCAGAAATGTCTCCATTTTGCAAATTTGAAGAAAATACCTACACTATGGAACTTCTAAAGGCATCATAAGAATAAATATGTATAACATGATTACTGTGACAATTTTCCTTACTAAAGTGATCATTAGGGACTTAGAGATTATCTTCTAGAACACTTTTCTGATCTACCAGATAGAATGTGTGTGTTTAATCAGCAATATATTTCTAATTACTAATCCACATGTTGTCACATAGACAAGGTTTATGACTGAAAAAAGTGATCACTATAGTTAAGCACCTGCCAATATGAGTAAAAAATTAACATTTTCTCCATGATCTGAACAACTCACAGTTGCAAAACCTATGCCATTAATCAGCATAGTTTTATTACCAATCGAAAGAAGCCAACTTGACTGCTACCACCTTTCTTCTCATCTTGTAACCTGAGGAGAAAAACACGGGGATTTACAGACCATCCTTTCAAAACAATGAGAAATTCTCCCTAAATTGTGATTTCATGAGTCATTCTTTAGTAAGAATGAAAGTCCCCACTGGCTGTGAAATTCTTTCCGAAACTGGTATCTTAAAAACTGACTACTACTTTCAGATTTACCTCGTCTAGCAATTTCAGTATAGCTGTGTTTCTTGTTCAGTAGAGATTCACTGAGGTTTTTTCAGAGAGGTTTTTTCTCTCTTTGAGAGAAAGCAAAATGTACTCTGCACCCCCAGTTGTAGTAACAAATAACTGTGGAACCTCAGCGTTGACCCTCAATTTATATCTACCTTCATTTCCTTGTGGGTAAATTTAGGTGATTGGATTATCTAATTGATTGCTTCTAGCTCTTAAAAAGCTTGCAACTACATCAAATAGTGCTGATATGAAAAATTCGAAAACTCCCATACTTCCCTTAAAACCATATCCCTTACTATTTCTTATTCAATTTATTGCTCAGAAAATTGTCCTTAACCCGTTCTTGAACTTTCTAATGCCAAAGAGGTCTAATTCACCCAAGTTATCTATTCACAAATACACCTTAGGTCTTATTTTCACCAGGAACCGCTCTACTCCATTGGCTCTTTGGGAATACCCATGCATCTTGTTTTCTCCCTTCCTTCCTCCTTCCATACCAATTTGTCATCTCAGTTGAGACCCACAGTTCTTTGTGTGTTAGTTGCTCAGTCATGTGCAACTCTCCCACCAGATTCCTCTATCTCTGGAATTTTCCAAAGCAAGAATACTGGAGTGGGCTGCCATTTCTTCCTCCAGAGGATCTTTTCAACCCAGGGAGCAAACCTGGGTCTCCTGCCTTGCAGACGGATTCTTTATCATCTGAGCCACCAAGCAAGCCCAGTTCTTTAAACCCTCCATTTACTTACAATCAGTAAATACCATCAAGATTCTCCTTCCTTGGACTTGTCTGGTGACACACTGGATAAGAATCTGCCTGTCAATGCAGGGGACAGGGGTTCAATCTCTGTCTGGGAAGATTCCACATGCCTTGGAGCAACTAAGCCCACGCGCCACAACTACTGAGCCATGCTCTAGAGTCCACAAGCAGCAACTACTGAGGCCATGCACCTGGAGCCTGTGCTCTGCAACAAGAGAAACCACTGCAATGAGAAGCCCAGATGGAGAGTAGCCTCGCTCTCTGCAACCAGAGAAAGCTGGAGCAAAGCAACAAAGACCTGTCACAACCAAAGATAAGGTAAAAAAAAAAAAGATTCTCCTTCCTTCTCCAGGTATTCTAGGTCCCATTGCCAGCCATTTGGACCATGCTCTCACCATCATCCTCAGTCCTTTTTTCCAAATTCATCTTTGGAAACTCCATCTCTGCATTCAGTCTGCTGTTCCCCCTTCTCCTCCTGAAGCCAGGCTGTTAGGCCCACTGAAGACAACCTCTCCACCATCTAAACAGATACTGACACCTGTGCTTAGCGCTCAGCGCCCTAAGCTTCCCTTCCAGCTCAGGGTGGAATCACAAACCCTTGCTGACACGTCCCAAGCCCTCTGTGATCCGGCCAGCCGACTCTCTTACCTGTTTCCTCCTGCTCTACTCCACCCGAGCCGCCTGGCCTCTCTGCTGACTTTCATCCACACCAAATCTGTTCCCACCTCTGGGTGTTTGCACTTGCTATTTCCTCTCACCAAAGTGTTCTTTCTTCAGATAATAGAGTGGAGAACTCCCTCACCTCCTTCATACCTTCTCTCAAAAGCTGCCTTTTCAAGGGGGCCATCCATGGTCAAAGTCTTTAAAATTTCAACTCTCCCCCCACATCATTTCAAATCTCCATTTCCATGTTTATTGTTTTTTTCTTAGAAAGGGGATGATAAATTATCATTATCTACCTTGCTATATATTTTATTTATTTATGGTGTTTATTATGTCTCTCTCACTAAAGGAGAGAACTCTTCAAAGGCATGTTAAGTTCCTCAAGACAGAGATTTTTGCCTATTTTTTTTTCTTTTTTATATCCTCAGCATCTAAACCAGTGCCTGATACCCAGTGTGTGTGTATGTATATTAGTCGCTCAGTCATGTCTGACTCTGCAACCCCATGGACGGTAGTCCACCAGGCTCCTCTGTTCATGGGATTCTCCAGGCAAGAGTACTGTAGTGGGTTGCCATTTCCTTCTCCAGGGGATCTTCCAACCCAGGAATCGAACCCAGGTCTCCTGGATTGCAGGCAGATGCTTTACCAGGCAGATGATTCCCAGTAAGTCCTCAATTAATATTTGTGAAATGAATGAATGAATGTGGTCTCCAACCTCAACTCAACCCAAGGCACTATATTTCATTCCTCTACAGATTGTTCCCATTCCCCTCAGTGGCTTTATCAAACTTTCACTGTGATCTTCTCACTCTCCATTACCACATCTGTGCAGACATAGGTTCATTTTCTCTAAAAACCAAAGTACTCACTCAACCTTCCTGCTCATCCTCTCACTGCAGCTCATTTATCTGCATCTTCATTTCTCTGCACCCATGCCCTTTTCTATCTGTTTCCCACCCAATAAGACAAGAGTGATTCTTCTGTCCTCAATTGATCCTACCATTCCAAGTGAAAAGCTAGTGTTGCCACAACCACCAGCTCTCTCTATCATGCAGTATTAACACTTAAAATGTTTTACACATCTTCAGCCCTTACCTTTCCACCACCTCCATTTCAGAAACGTAGCTGGCACCTCCTTACCTTCTAAATCAGACTCCATTAATCCTGTCCTCATGGCAAATTAGGGTAAACTGATTTTTGGTTTATAAAAGAATTTCAACTCTTAAAGAGAAATGTCTAGTCACTACATTTTAGGTTTCTACAATTTTCTTTTGGGAAGAATTGGGATTTTCTTCTGTAAAAAGAACCTCCTCTGCAACCATGAAATCTTACATGTCCAACTTTTCCTCTGTTTGTTTAAGTCAGAAATTCTGTGCGGTTCCTGGACATATAGGGGATATTTGAACCTAATCCAGAAGGAATATTCCCAAAGATTTTTGAAATCAAGTTATAGTAATGTTTTAAAAAGAAAAAGAATGGATTATATATACCATTTTGTAGACAGTGCAATGTATATGAAAATATTGCTTCTGCTTTGTGCCTTTTATATGAATATTAGGGGAATTATTTTGAAACTGTGTTGCATTGTTGAAGCAGTCACTTACTTTGATTTTTTATCATTGTTATCTGTCAGGATAAAAACAATACATAAAGCAGTTAATCATAATGACAAAATAAAACATAATCATTAACAATTTTGCTCTGAAAAACATTTCTATAATTATTTTATTCATGGAACAATACAAAATAATTATTTGCTTTTTCACCTTTCTCTGTCTTCCTCTGTATTATAGAAGAAAACACTCTTTCACATATAGGACTGCTGCCTTGACTACATTTTCTCCAGAAAATGAAATCTTTTTATCTTCTGAATGCTAACTAAAGACCAATATTTGTACATTAGTTACAGAAAAATCTGATTTTTTTTAACTACCAAAAAAATGAATACTTATTTATTGTTTGGTTTTTAGAAACATCAGAATTTATCTACTTAAAATACAGACCATAAAATACAGACAATAAGATGTCATTGACTCCCCTATGCCAGTAGAAGCCACTGAATTGAGCCACATATTATTTTCCCCAGCATAGGTCAGAGCAGATGGAAGGGAAGAGGTGAAAGTGGGGGTTCAGGGTCATGGGCATAGGGAAGCCATAGTAAAAGGAACCCAGGATTTTAATGCCAACCGTCATCATGGGACAGCACATCCTGGTTCCTCTGGCATTTTCATTTCATTTCATACAGAGTAAAGAGGCATTATAGTGTAGACAAAGATTAACCTCTCATATTTGGGAATCAGAACTGGGTTAGGCTTATGGCTCCTTTAATCAATAGTCATGCAATCTTTGTCAAGCTTAGGACAATGTATCTAAGTCTAGGTTTCCTTTTCTATAAAATGTAAAATCACAGGACTTTTGGAAATAATAATAGCATAGAATCACCTGCCCTTACCACACTCTAGGTAGTGTGCTATGGATCCCCATCCACTTTACCTCACTCTGGCCAGCGGTGTCTTTGTACCAGTCCTCTCAGGGAGCAATGCTCACTAAATGCATATTACCTTAATCACTTATAGCAATATATGAATAAAGGTAATAATAATAAAAGCATTGAAAGTGTTAGTCACTCAGTCATGTCTGACTTTTTGTGACTCCATGGACTGTAGCCCACCAGGCTCCTCTGTTCATGGAATTCTCCAGGCGAGAATACTGGAGTGGGTAGCCATGCCCTTCGCCAGGGGATCTTCTTGACCCAGGGATCAAACCCAGCTCTCCTGCATTTCAGGCAGATTCTTTACCATCTGAGCCAGTGCTAAAACAACTTCAGTCTATCCATGGAAAAAAATATTTATAGTGAGATGCTTTCACTCTCCCAGGATTTATGCATTCTTACCCAGCACTCTCAGTAGATTTATATTACATGGATTCTCGGGAGAAATACCCAGGTTGTGTAAGAAGATTTTCTCTGCTCCTTGAATATCTCCACTAGTTTGTTCCACTTTTGTTTTCACCTTTTTTTGTACAAGAGACAATAAGATAAAAAGGCCACTTACATGAGCTGTCTAACTCAAAACCATGATTGTCCTCTCCAAATTTCTTCACACTGCGAAGAATTACTGAGTCAGACATAACAATTGCAGTTCACAGCAAAAAAAAAAAAAAAACCTAGAAAATAAAAGAAAAGAGTGACTGCAGAGGAAGACAAGATGGCGAAGGAGTAGCCAGATGTGCAGTACATCTCTCTCCATGGATACATCAGGAATACACCTTCAGATGCAGAAGATCTCGCAGAACACCAGCTGAGAGCAGACAGGAGTCCCTGACCACTGGAAAGGAATATATAGATCCCAAACTCAGTAGGACAAAGGAAGGAAGGGGAAAAGAGGAGAATGAGCAGGACTGGACCTGCACCTGGGATGAGGGGAACTGAAGCAAGGGTCAGATCCCCAGATTGAAGCAATCGTTTGAGACACAGGGAAAGTGTTTGAGGCTATTGGAGAGTGAAGCAGCTGATCTGTGACTGTCTGAATGGAGTGAGAACCAGACAATCCTTGTTGCAGCCGTATGTGCCCTGGTCAGGGACCCGAGCCCTCTGAAATACACAGTGGCTGGGAGTTGAAGCATAGGGACTGGAGAGCAATCCCAGGGTGAGGGTTGCTGTTGACTGCTGGGAGACAGTCCAAATGGACATGGAGATCATGGTGGAGAATGCCTTTGGAGCAATGCTGAGTAGCCACTGAAGCAAAGCGATACTGCTGAGTCATATGCAGAGGGAGGAGCCATCACTGTAGCTTCTCTCCCCCAAAATGCTAGTGCTGGCAACTGACCAACAGAGAAAGGCTCCAGAGAGGGTTACCCTTTGAGTGTCTGATGCACAGAGCAATAGGGAAGGACCTCAGCCAGTGGAGACCTTTGAATGCCTGCTGCACCAAGCAACAGAGAAGAACCAGCCAGAGAGGCCTTTTGAATGCCAGCTGCCAGGGCTAGAAAACGACTGTGATAGTGCCATAGCGCCTGCGCGTGAGGTCACCACTATCTCTGCACACTTGGCACCACCACGGTCCCTGTGATCCAAGCAACTGTGCCACCTCCACTCCCAGTCCTCACTAAGGCAGACCTAATTCTGCCAGGGCAGCCTCAGGAGCACACTCCTGTGGATGACCCACATGCAGAGGTGGGGATAAAACCATGGTTGAACTCCAAGGGCAGTGTGGCTAAGGAAGAGGGTCAAAAACCTTTCCACCAGCTGTACAAGGTGCAGATTAAATCCGCATGATCCATTAGGGAGACTGTGTCTATGGAATATATAAAAGGACAATGAGAGCTATCACAAAAAAAAAACACACTAGCTCCGGTAGCTGTGGACACTGCAGGCAAGAACATGCAGGAATAGGGCCAGATTAGTCTGAGCTGTTCCCACAGCAGGTCCAGACATCAGCCTGGTATTGGAGGGCACCCTAGGGAGGCAGATGGTGGACGGTGACTCACAGAGAAGGAAAGGACACTGGCAGCTGAAATCCAAGAACATTTATTATTATTCATGCATTTTAATTTGTTCTGTAGTTGATCCTAGTTTATCTTCTTTTTTTTTCTTTGTTGCTGCTGCTAAGTCTTTGTTGCTATGGTTGTTGATTTTATTATTACTATTAACTCTAAAGTTTTTGAGAACTGTTTTTTAATCACATTTTTTATTTTCTTTATATACTTCTGCCTCTTCATTGTTTTCTTGTGATCCTGTGGGGCTTTTTTCTTTTTTAAATTTTGTTTGTTTGCTTTCTTACTGTTCTTTTCTTGCTGTAGTTATTCTTTAATATATACATAAATCTTTTATTTCTTTTCTTCCTTTTCTTTGTTTATTTCACCATGTTTGTTAGTTTGTTTTGTTTTCTTTTCTTATTCTCCAGTTGACACTATGCTTTGGTCTTGCCTACCAATTTGTGTTTTAGTTAGTTTTGTTTTTAATTGGTTGGTATCATTTTTGGTTTCCTTTGCTTGCCAAGCCATCTCTTGTACTTTCTTGTCTTTGCACTATTTTGGGGTGTGTGTGTGTGTGTGTGTTCCTTTGTTTTTGTTACTATTTGCTTGATTTTGTATTTACCATTTGTCTGGGGCTCCTCTTTTATTTATTATTTTGTTTTGTTTTGCTATTTTTGTGTTTTGTTTTAATCCCCTTTAATGCCATAACAAATGACTAGTGGAGTGTCAGTTCCCCAGGCAAAGACTGGGGCTGAGCCTTTGGAGTAGAAGCTCTGAATCCAGGACAGTGGACTGCCAGAGACCTACTGACGCCAGGGACTATTGATTATTGAGAACTCCCATGAAGACCTCCACTTGTATCTAAGACCTGGAATCATCCAACTGCCAGCAGCACCCAGTACAAGACATCTCACCCAGCCAGCAAGTAAGACAAAAACACAAACCCAATCATTAGCAGAGAGGTTTGCCACAGACACCCCAACACCTACCACCTCACACAATCCTGTCTATCAGAGGGGAAAAAAAAACTCACCTCCTCATACCAGAATGCAGAGACAAGTCCCTCCCAACACAAAGCCTACACAAACCACTGGACCAACCTCACCTACCAAGGGCAGTAACCAAAAGGAAGAAGGTATATGACCCTAAAACCTGGGAAAAGAAGACCTCAGACAAAGTTAGTTAGAAAAAAATGAAAAGACAGAGGAATATTACACAAATGAAGGAACAAGGTAAAAATTCACAAGACCAAATAAATGAAGAGGAAATATGCAAACTACATGAAAAAGAATTCAAAATAATGATAGTAAAGATGACCCAAAACCTCAAAAATAGAATGGAGAAAATGTGAGGATCAATTAACACATTTAACAAAGACTTAGAAGAAATTAAGAATAAACAGAGACAAACAACATAATTACTGAAATTAAAAATACTCTAGAAGAAATCAATAGCAGAATAACTGAGGCAGAAAAAACAGATAAATGAGCTGGAAGACAGAATAGTGGAAATAACTGAAGAACAGACAAGAGGAGAATGAGAAGAATTGGGATAGACTCAGAGACCTCTGTGACAATGTTAAAGGTACTAACATTTGAATTGTAGGGGTCCTAGAAGAAGATGGGAGAAGGCAATGGCACCCCACTCCTGTACTCTTGCCTGGAAAATCCCATGGACAGAGGAGCCTGGTGGGCTGCAGTCCATGGGGTTGCTAAGAGTCAGACACGACTGAGCGACTTCACTTTCACTTTTCACTTTCATCCATTGGAGAAGGAAATGGCAACCCACTCCAGTGTTCTTGCCTGGAGAATCCCAGGGACTGGGGAGCTTGGTAGGCTGCCCTCTATGGGGTCGCACAGAGTCGGACACGACTGAAGCGACTTAGCAGCAGCAGCAGCAGAAGAAGAAGATGAGAAAAACAATGAAAAGATTATAGTTGAAAACTTCCCTAACATGGGAAAAGAAATAGTCAATCGATCCAAGAAGCACAGAGTCCCATAGAGGACAAACCCAAGGAGAAACATGCCGGAACACATACTAATCAAGCTAACAAAGATTAAACACAGAGAAAGAATATTAAAAACAGCAAGGGAAAAGCAGCAAGTAACATACAAAAGGAACCCCATAAGATTAACAATTGATCTCTCAGCAGACACTCTGAAGACCAGAGGAAATGGAAGGATGTATGTAAAGTACTGAAAGGGGTAAATATACAACCAAGATTACTCTACCTGGCAAGGATCTCATTCAAAGTTGATGGAGAAATACCATTTCACATCAGTCAGAATGGCTGTGATCCAAAAGTCTACAAGCAATAAATGCTGAAAAGGGTGTGGAGAAAAGGGAACCCTCTTACACTGTTGGTGGGAATGCAAACTAGTACAGCCACTATGGAGAACAGTGTGGAGATTCCTTAAAAAACTGCAAATAGAACTGCCTTATGACCCAGCAATCCCACTGCTGGGCATACACACCGAGGAAACCAGAATTGAAAGAGACACGTTGTACCCCAATGTTCATCGCAGCACTCTTTATAATAGCCAGGACATGGAAGCAACCTAGATGTCCATCGCGGATGAATGGATAAGAAAGCTGTGGTATGTATACACAATGGAGTATTACTCAGTCATCAAAAAGAATACATTTGAATCAGTTCTAATGAGGTGGATGAAACTGGAGCTGATTATACAGAGTGAAGTAAGCCAGAAAGAAAAACACATATACCAACACATATACATGGAATTTAGAAGACGGTAATGATAACCCTGTATGCAAGATAGCAAAAGAGATGCAGATGTACAGAACAGACTTTTTGACTCTGTGGGAGAGGGAGAGGGTGGGATGATTTGGGAGAATGGCATTGAAACATGTATAATATCATATAAGAAACAAATGGCCAGTCTAGGTTCAATGCAGAATACAGGATGCTTGGGGCTGGTGCACTGGGATAGCCCAGAGGGATGGTGTGTAGGGGGGACAGGAGTTCAGGAGTGGGAACTTATGTACACCTGTGGCAGATTCATGTTGATGTATGGCAAAACCAATACAGTATTGTAAAGTAAAAAAATACAAAATAAAAATTTTTTACAGACAAACAAAAGTTGAGAGAATATAGGCCCCCTAAACGAGTTTGCATTTCTTTCCCATGGGGATGGTCTTGATCCCTGTCTCCTGTACAATGTCATGAACCTCATTCCATAGCTCATCAGGCACTCTATCAGATCTAGACCCTTAAATCTATTTCTCACTTCTACTGTATAATTATAAGGGATTTGATTTAGGTCATACCTGAATGGTCTAGCAGTTTTCCCTACTTTCTTCAATTTAAGTCTGAATTTGGCAATCAGTTCAGTTCAGTTCAGTCGCGCAGTCTTTTTGACTCTTTGCGACCCCATGAATCGCAGCACGCCAGGCCTCCCTGTCCATCACCAACTCCCGGAGTTCACTCAGACTCATGTCCATTGAGTCCGTGATGACATCCAGCCATCTCATCCTTGGTCGTCCCCTTCTCCTCCTGCCCCCAATCCCTCCCAGCATCAGGGTCTTTTCCAAAGAGTCAACTCTTCACATAAGGTGGCCAAAGTACTGGAGCTCAGTTTTAGTATCATTCCTTCCAAAGAAATCCCAGGGTTGATCTCCCTCAGAATGGACTGGTTGGATCTCCTTGCAGTCCAAGGGACTCTCAAGAGTCTTCTCCAACACCGGAGTTCATAATCTGAGCCACAGTCAGCTCCTGGTCTTGTTTTTGTTGACTGTATAGAGCTTCTCCATCTTTGGCTACAAAGAATATAATCAATCTGATTTCAGTGTTGACCATCTGGTAATGTCCATGTGTAGAGTCTTCTCTTGTGTTGTTGGAAGAGGGTGTTTGCTATGACCAGTGCATTTTCTTGGCAAAACTCTATTAGTCTTTGGCCTGCTTCATTCCGCATTCCAAGGCCAAATTTCCCTGTTATTCCAGGTGTTTCTTGAATTTCTACTTTTGCATTCCAGTCCCCTATAATGAAAAGGACATCTTTTTTGGGTGTTAGTTCTAAAAGATCTTGTAGGTCTTCATAAAACTGTTCAACTTCAGTTTCTTCAGTGTTACTGGTTGGGGCGTAGACTTGGATAACTGTGATATTGAATGGTTGGCCTTGGAGACAAACAGAGATCATTCTGTCATTTTTGAGACNATGAGAGTGAAAGAGGAAAGTGAAAAAGTTGGCTTAAAGCTCAACATTCAGAAAATGAAGATTATGGCATCTGGTCCCATCACTTCATGGGAAATAGATGGGAAAACAGTGGAAATAGCATCAGACTTTATTTTGGGGGGCTCCAAAATCACTGCAGATGCTGACTGCAGCCATGAAATTAAAAGACACTTACTCCTTGGAAGAAAAGTTATGACCAACCTAGATAGCATATTCAAAAGCAGAAACATTACTTTGCCGACTAAGGTCCATCTAGTCAAGGCTATGGTTTTTCCTGTGGTCATGTATGGATGTGAGAGTTGGACTGTGAAGAAGGCTGAGTGCCAAAGAATTGATGCCTTTGAACTGTGGTGTTGGAGAAGACTCTTGAGAGTCCCTTGGACTGCAAGGAGATCCAACCAGTCCATTCTGAAGGAGATCAACCCTGGGATTTCTTTGGAAGGAATGATGCTAAAACTGAAGCTCCAGTACTTTGGCCACCTCATGCAAAAAGTTGACTCACTGGAAAAGACCCTGATGCTGGGAGGGATTGGGGGCAGGAGAAGAAGGGGACGACCGAGGATGAGATGGCTGGATGCCATCACGGACTCAATGGACATGAGTCTGAGTGAACTCCAGGAGTTGGTGATGGACAGGGAGGCCTGGCATGCTGCGATTCATGGGTCGCAAAGAGTCGGACATGACTGAGAGACTGAACTGAACTGAACTGAAACCAGTTTACAACAATGTTAAAGAGACCTATAGGCAGGAAACACAAGAGAAGGAAAAGACCTACAAAAACAATTTTGAAGAATGCCAACTGGAAAGTGTATATCAATAATTACTTTAAATGCAAAGGAATTAAATGCTCCAACCAAAACACACAGACAGGATAAATGGATACAAAAATAAGACCCATATATATGCTGTCTTAAGAGACCCACTTCAGACCTAGACACAGGTTGAAAGTGAGAGGATGGAAAAAGATATTCCATGCAAATGGAAATCAAAGGAAAGCCAAAGTAGCAATTTTCATATCAGACAAAATAGACCTAAAATAAAGAAAATTAAAAGAAATAATGAAGGTCACTATATAACGATCAAGGGATCAATCCAAAAAGAAGACATAATAATTGTAAGTATTTATGCACCCAACACAAGAGCACCACAATACATAAAGCAAACACTAACAAACATAAAAAGGGAAATTGACAGTAACACAATAGTAGTAGGGCACTTGACATTCCACTTGCACCAGTGGAGAGATCATCAAAACAGAAAAGTAATAAGGAAACACAGTGTTAAATGACACATTAGACTAGATAGCACCTAATTGATATTTTCAGGACATTTCATCTAAATGCAGAACAATACACTATATTCTCAAGTGCACATGGAATGTTCTCAAGCATAGACCACATCTTGAGTCATAAATCAAGCCTCAGTAAATTTAAGAAAATTGAAATTGTATCAAGCATCTTTTATGACCATAATGATATGAAACTAGATATCAATTACAAGGAGAAAAAAACCTGTAGAAAAGCACAAACACATGGAGATTAAACAATACATTTCTAAATAATGAACAGGTTAGTGAAGAAATTAAAAGAGAAATAAAAAAAATTCCTAGAAACAAATGCAATGAAAACATGATGACTCAAAACCTATGGGATGCAGCACAAGCTGTTCTAAGAGGCAAGCTTACAGCAATACAATCCTACCTTAAGAAACAAGAAAAACATCAAATAGACAGCCTAATTTTACAGCTAAAACAACTGGAAAAGAACAAAAACCCTCAAGGTTAATAGAAGGAAATAAATCATAAAGATCAGAGTAGAAATAAATGAAAAAGAAATAAAGGAAAAAATAGTAAAGACTAATAAAACTGAAAATTGGTTATTTGAGAAGATAAACAAAATTGACAAACTATTAGCCAGACTCAACAAAGAAAAAGGGGAGAAGAATCAAATCAACAAAATTAGAGATGAAAAAGAAGAAGTTACAATAGACAATACAGACATATGAAGGATCGTAAGAGACTATTATGAGCAACTTTATATGCCAATACAATGGACACCTGGAAGAAATGGACAGATTCTTAGAAAAGTTCAACCTTCCAAAACTGAGCCAGGAAGAAATAGAAACTATGAATAAGCCAATCACAAACACTGAAATCAAAATTGTGGTTAAAAAAAAAAAAACCCTCAAAAAAACAAAATCACAGGGCCGATTGGCTCCGCAGGTGAATTCTATTAGACATTTAGAGACAAGCTAACGCCTATCTTTCTCAAACTCTTCCAAAATATTGCGGAGGAAAGAACACTTCCAAACTCATTCTACAAGGCCGCAATCAGCCTGATACCAAAACCAGATAAAGACTTCACACAAAAAATAAAATTATAGGCCAGTATCACTGATGAACATATATGCAGAAATCCTCAAAAAAAAAAAAATCTAGCAAACAGAATTCAACAACATATTAAAAAGGTGATACACTATCATCAAGTTGGGTTTATTCCAGGGATACAAGGCTTCTTCAATATACACAAATCAATCATTGTGATACACTGTATTAACAAACTGAAAGATAAAAACCATATGATAATCATGATAATCTCAATAGATACAGAAAAAGCTTTTGAATAAATTCAGCATCCATTTATGATAAAAAGTCATCCGTTAATGGGCATTGAAGAAACCTACCTCACCATAACAAAGGCTGTATATGATAAATCCAGTGCAAACATTATCTCAATGGTGAAAAACTGAAAACATTTCTTCTAAGATCAGGAATAAGACAAGGGTGCCCTCTCTCACCACTATTATTCAACATAATTTTTTAAGACCTAGCCAGGGCAATCAGAGAAAGATTATAAAGAAATAAAAGGAATCCAGGTTGGAAAAGAAGTAAAACCCTCACTGTTTGCAGAAGACATAATACTATACATAGAAATCCTAAAAATACTATCAGAAAATTACTAGAGCTAATTAGTCAATTCAGTAAAGTTGCAGGATACAAAATCAATATACAGAAATCACTTTCATTCCTATACACTAACAATGAAAAATCAGAAAGAGAAATTAAGAAATCAATCTCATTACCCTTGCAACAAAAAGAATAAAATACCTAGGAATAAACCTACCTAAGGAGACAAAAGAACTGTATACAGAAAACTATAAGACACTGATGAAAGAAGTCAAAGACAACATAAACAGATGGAGAGATAGTCCATGTTCCTGTGTTGGAAGAATCAGTATTGTGAAAATGACTATACTACTGAAAGCAATCTACAGATTCAGTGCGATCCCTGTCAAATTACCAATGGCATTTTTCACAGAACCAGAACAAGAAATTTCACAATTTGTATGAAAATACAAAAGACCCTGAATAGCCAAATCAATTTGAGAAAGAAAAATGAAACTAGAGGAATCAACCTGCCTAAACCAGACTATACAACAAAGCTACAGTCATTAAGACAGTATGGTACTTTCACAAAAGCAGAAATATAGAGCAATGGAATAAAATAGAAAGCCCAAAGATAAACTCATGCATCTATGGACACCTTATCTTTGACAAAGAAGGCAAGACTATACAATGGAGAAAAGATGGTCTCTTCAATAAGTGCTTCTGGGAAAACTGGACAGCTACATGTTAAAGAATGAAATTAAGACACTTCCTAACACCAGACACAAAACTAAACTCAAAATGGATTAAAGACCTAAATGTAAGGCCAGAAACTCTTAGAGGAAAACAGTCTATGCCATAAATCACAGCAAGATCCTCTATGACCCACTTTCCAGAGTAATGGAAATAAAAACAAAAATAAACAAATGGGACCTAATTAAACTTAAAAACCTTGTACAGTAAAAGAAACTATAAATAAGGTAAAAAGACAACCCTCAGAATGGGAGAAAATAATAGCAAATGGAACACCTGACAAAGGATTAATTTCTAAAATATACGAACAGCTCATGCAACTCAATATCAGAAAAGCAAACAATCAAAAAAGGGGCAGAAGACCTAAACATACATTTCAATGAAGAAGACACACAGATGGCTAATAAACATATGGAAAGATGCTCAACATCACTCATTGTTAGAGAAATACAAATCAAAACTTAATGAGATATCACCTCATACCAGTCAGAATGGCCATCATCCAAAAATCTATAAATAATAAATGCTGGAATGTGGAAAAAAAGGGAATTCTCTGGCACTGTTGAAGGGAATGTAAATTGATACAGCTACTATGGAGAACAGTATGGAGGTTCCTTTAAAAAACTAGGAATAAAACTACCATATGACCCAACAGTCCCACTACTGAAAGACCAGTACCCTGAGAAATATACCCTGAGAAAACCACAACTGAAAAAGACACATGTATCCCAATATTCATTGCAGCACTATTTACAATAGCTAGAACAAGGAAGCAAGCTAGATGTCCATCAACAGATGAATGGGATAAAGAAGCTGTAGTACATATGTACAATGAAATATTACTCATCCATAAAAAGGAATGCATTTGAGTCAGTTCTAAAAAGAAGATGAACCTAGAGTCTATTATACAGAGTGAAGTGAGTCAGAAAGAGAAAAACAAATATCATATATTAATGCATGTATATGAAATCTAGAAAGATAGTCCTGATGAACTTCTTTGCAGGGCAGCAATGGAGACACAGACATAGAGAACAGCTGTGGACATAGCAGTGGAGGAGGAGGGGGTGGGACAAATGGAGAGAGTAGCACGGAAGCATATACACTGCCATAGGTAAATAAATAGCCAGTGTGAATTTGCTGTATGACTCAGGGAGCTCAAACCAGTGCTCTGTAAAAACCTAGAGGGCTGGGATCAGGTGGAGATGGGAGGGAACTTCAAGAGGGAGGGGACATATGTATGCCTATGGCTGATTCATGTTGATATACGGCAGAAACCAACACCATACTGTAAAACAATTATCCTCCAATTAAAAATAAATAAATTTTTTTAATTTTATTTTTTTACTTTACAATACTGTATTGGATTTGCCATACATTGACATGAATCCACAACAGGTGTACATGAGTTCCCAATCCTGAACCCCCCTCCCACCACCCTCCCCATATCATCTCTCTGGGTCATCCCAGTGCACCAGCCCCAAGCACCTGTATCCTGTATCGAACCTAGACTGATGATTCGTTTCTTACGTGATAGTATACATGTTTCAATGCTATTCTCCCAAATCATCCCACCCTCTCCCTCTCCCACAGAGTCCAAAAGTCTGTTCTTTCATCTGTGTCTCTTTTGCTGTCTGGCATATAGGGTTATCATTACCATCTTTCTAAATTCCATATATATGTGTTAGTATACTGTATTGGTGTTTTTCTTTCTGGCTTACTTCACTCTGTATAATCCGGTCCAGTTTCATCCACCTCGTTAGAACTGATTCAAATGTATTCTTTTTAATGGCTGAGTAAAGAATCATTGCAACTATTATTTATTTTCTCATCTTTAATCAGTGTAGCCAAACAGAAGAACAATTCGATTCAAGAAATTTCCTTAACTAACAATCTCAGACAAAGCAGGCTTTTTAGTTAGTTGATAATCCCATGAAAGAGTTTAATTATTAGGAAATAATAATCCCAAACCATCGACTATGAGTTTCTCTGGTTGATAGGTGGATAGCTGTTTTTTATTTGTTCTTCTTATCTGCGCTTGCTTGTTTATCTGATTGATTTTTTTAAGTGAGTAAAACTAAAAACCAGTAGAAGGGCACAACCCACTGGTGACATCCTTGGGTCAGTGAAGCTGACCAGTGACAGTCAAATACTGTCAAATACTGTGGGTAGGTTCAGTGCTCCTTTGTAAATGCAGCCACTAGATGCAGAAAGTGGCAAGTTCAGCATGGACCAGGGAAACTGCACCGAATTCATTTTGTAACACAAGTGTAACCTTGACATCAAAACAAGAATAAAGGTTATAAGGAAAAAAACAGAACTATAATTACTTTGAAAATAGATTTAAAAATACTAAATATATTCAGTATAATTTAGTAGTTTATGAAAAAAATATAGTGAGAAATGCTGATACCAGGAATGCAATGATTATCTAATGTAAACATTTTTGATCATTTTGATAGATGAAAAGATATTTATTCAGAATTAATTTCCTGAAATTTAAAAGCTCTAAAATTAGAAAAAAAATCATTATATTGTAATCCAAGGAATAAATTTGGATACAGATCAATGACAAATACTAAAAAAAAGCTCACTGAAATACTGGCAAAGATTAAATCTCCAATAGTACAAACCATTGGGAAGCTATAAACACATTACATTAAGTTGTGAAATCTCTGTAAGCTTCTCTTAGCCATGACAATTTCTTACAATTCTCTTACTTTTGATGATCTTGACAGTTTTGAGCTGTACTGAGGAGTTGTTTTGTAGAATATTCCTTAAATTGGGATTTATCTGCTGTTTTTCTCATGATTAGGCAAGAGTTGTATGTTTTGGAGAGGAAGACCACGGAGGTAAAATATCCTTCTCATCACATCATATCAAAAGTACTATCAAGATAATAGTACCTTTCAACATGATTTATTTAAAAATATTTAAAAACTCAATATTAAGTAGAGTGAGAAACATTAATTATGTAGTTTATCAGGTCAGTAAAAAAACTACTAAAAAAATACTTAATTCAAAATTGTTTTATCCAACAACAAAACTTCTTTACTATAGCAATAATACATTCAGTCTGCAATGTTTACTGGTCACACCATTTTGAAATTTTGACCAAAAACTTTTTCGAAAGGCTAAGAAACTCTTTGATAAGGGGACAATAATAAAACTTTAACAATGGTTATAATATTTCATTTCCTAATTTTAAAATAAGACTTTTATGAAAAAATTCAGTCTCCAATTTTTTTTCCTGGCTTCATTTAGAAATATTTCTTTCCAATGGTGTGCAAATATTTGGCAGTGTTTAGAGCCCTTTGGTGTAGTGTCTTGTCTGTGAACTCTGGAGTTTCTCAGATTATGTTATTGCCTACAGCTTCACTCTGTGTTGGTAGATATGCTTTTTAACCTTTCTCTGGGCCCTGACTTCTCCACCTTTTAAGTCAGGCAATGATGGTGATGGTGGTAAAATTCACCTTGCAGGATAGGTATGAAAATGACAGGAAACTGAGTCTGTACATCAGCTGGCCCAAAGGAGAAGGCAGAGAAAGCTCCCTTTGCCCTTCAAGCTTGGCAACCGAGTCCCCCACCCCAGCCCCACCTGCCCTCCTCAGATCATCTGTTAAGCAAAAGCTAATAAACCAACCTAGTCTCTCCCTCTCCCTCTCTACTTCCCCAGCTATTCTATACATTCGGGTTCATATGAGGTCTGCTTCCTTTTACTTCCTTCTGAATATAGTGATTTTGGTGATCTCAATTTTAAATCTGGAGATTTAATGTACAGCACAGTGGTGGCAGTCAACAATACTCTACCGTATACTTCAAAGTTGCTAGCGGCCTAGATTTTAAATGTTCTCACCACAAAACAAATAATAATAATTATGTGATATGATAAAGTTATTGGCTAAAAGTATAGTGGTAATCATATTGTAATAAATATAAATGTGTCAAATTAACACGTCATTATATATATGCCTTAAACTGACATAATGCTATATGCCAACAAATATGTTATATATCAGCCTTAATTTTTTTAAGGCCGAGGAAGGGTGAATTTGCCCATTTGCTTTAGCTAGGACATCCAACTTTTTCTGCGCTCCAATATTTGCTTTCCTGGTTTTGGGCCTTCAGATTCCAACTGAGACTTATGCTAACAGCTCCCTTGGTTCTTAGACCTTTAGATTTGAACTGGAACTATATCCTCGACTTCCCTGGGCCTGCATCTTGCAGACGGCAGATCAAGAACTCCTCAGCCTCTGTAGTCATGTGACTCAGTCCCTCACAATAAATCTCTTTTTATGTATCTATGTATAATCCTACTGTTTCTGTTACCTTAGAGCACATTGAGTAATACAGTGAGTATTTTATGAAATTATTTCTTTCTTTGGTCCTGATGCTTTTGTTTTTTAATGTTTTGTGTGTGTGTGTGATAAAAAGTCACATAATATAAAACATACTATTTTAACCATAATTAACTGTACAGTTCAGAGGCAGTAAGTACATTTATAGTTTTGTGCAACTCTCGCCATCATCCATCTCCAGAAACTCTGTCCTCAAAAACACTAACTCCTCCTCAACAAAAGAACAGATAAAGATGTGGTACATATATACAATGGAATATTATTCAGCCATAAAAAGGAACAAGGTGTGCCATTTTCAGAGACATGGATGGAATTGCCATACAGAGGGAAATAAGTCAGAAAGAGAGAAACAAATATTATATATTAATATATATATATGTGGAATCTAGAGAAATAGTACAGATGAACCTGCTTGCAAAGCAGAGGTGGAGTACATGGGATGTGTATACCAAGGGATGAGTGGGGACATTGAGATTGACATATATTCACTACTTGTGTGGAAGAGATGGCTAATGAGAACACTGTGTAGCACAGAGGAAAAAAGAAAGAAGGTACAACTTGCTTGTATGACATATATAGTCAATCTTTAAAAGCATTCTGATATACATTATGTACAGAGATCTTTTATTTCTAATAAGGGAATAATACAGTTCAGCTCTGAGTTCCAGGCCAGCTACCAAATATCTGGAGCTGTTCTTCTGTTTGTTTTCTTTCTCAGAGTTCAGTGCATCACTCTGAACTTTGGTAGTCCACTCTAAGGACCTGTGTTTTAAAAGACACACACTCTCCACTGCTACAAGACAAGCTTCAGTTGCTCAGTCAGAAATGAGAGCTAGTTGCCTTCTCTGCAGCCAGCTCTGAAATGGACATGATGGCTTTTAAAGGTCACTGTGTGGAAAATATTAATTACTTGCATACATCCACAAAGACAGCGGCAGTTTTCTAACACTACTTTTGGGAAAGTGCAAGGAGATATCAAAATGACTAGAAAGAATAAATGAAGGCTTTGCCCCTGGTATTTTCCAGAAAAAAAAAAAGGAACAATGTCTCAAAAATTAGATATTAGATGAATGGCCTCATATCACTGTAAGTGTACTCTGATGTATCTTTAGACCATGTTTTTTCCCACTGATTAATTCCCTTTTTATTAGATTAGATTCTGGGAAACTCGTATAGCTGATGCTGGAGAACATCTCTGCTAGTCTCCTAAACCCTGAAAGAGCAGGAACCTAGATTTCAGTGACAAACATTTTTTATACAGGGTAATGAGATATGCCTCCTCCTCATCTGATTTAACATTTATGATTTAAGAGTGCAAGCTGATATCAAGTAATCTAATTGTACTGTCTCTGCTATTATCTATTGGTTCTTGAGCTTCCTGAAGTGTGGGTAAGGTACTTGGGTATCATACATTGCAGGAAGCTTTAACTAGGGTTTCTTAATTTGTAATAACAAAATGGTACTTTAACCCACACCAAAGAACTCAGAATTAAAAAGTATCAAGCTATTTCCTTTTCACATCACCTTTTTTTTTTTTCTTTTGATGTGGGCCATTTTTAAAGTCTTTATTGAATTTGTTACAATACAACTCCTTTTACTTGAATTTTGGGGTTTTGGCCACTAGGTATGGAGGAATCTTAGCTCCCCGACAGGATCAAACCAGTACCCCTTGCACCAGAAGGCAAAGTTTTAGCCACTGGGCCACGAGGGAGGCCCCTTACTCCACCTTCTTATGTAGTAAATTATCCTCATCTCTGAAAAGTCTATTTGAAAACAGACTGAGTTTTTAATGTCTTCCAGAAAAAAAAATATGGTCTTCCAATAAAGTTAAGAGAATCTAGCCGCTCAAAGTGGGAAAGCAAGATTTCTAAGCACTGGTCAGCAGATTTTGGCCACCTAATCACGGAATCCTCCAACAATTCTGAATTGCTCATGCCAATGCAAATTTTCCCCCTCTGCCAAATGGCACATGGTCTATGACTCATATACTACAATGTGCTTCTGTTTAACTATTCAGGGTTGAAGTTTCTTTTTCTTTGATAAAATGTGTAATCTTATCAACACAGAAATCCACATTAGAGAACAGTCTCCTGATCTTTACTGGTAGACATAGCGTTAGTTGCTCAGTCAAGTCTGACTCTTTGCAATCCCATGGACTATAGCTTGCCTGGCTTCTATGCTCATGGGATTCTCCAGGAAAGGTGCTGGAGTGGGCTTCCATCCCTTTCTGAAGGAATATCCCAACCCAGGGATCAAACCCAGGTCTCCTGCCTTGCAGGAGGATTCTCTACTGCCTGAGCCATAAGGAAAACCCTTTGGTAGACACATCAAGGATTCTTCTACCTTAGAACTTCAGCAACAACATTCTGGAAGACCACTGCCAGGGAGGAGCGAGAATAAGCAGACAGCAGCACCTGGATGGGTCACTCGAGTGAACCTGGGACATTGTCAGACCTCAGAGAGAGGGCTAAGGGAGCAGTGGACCCAGGGGTTGAGGCTGTCAAAATTGGAGGAGATCCAAGGTTCCACAGGTCATGCCAGGAGCTAATCAAAGATCCTAAGTGCCCAACGAGGCTGCTGGTGTGACTTCAAGACACCAGTCTAGAGCAACAGACTGAGTCAACACTAGCAACTGGCTATTGACAGTGTAGTAAAAATGGGAAAGAAAGGAAGGAAAGAAAGAAGGGAAGGAGGGAGGAGAGAAGAAGGCAAGAGAGAAGGGGAGAAAGAAAGGGAGGGAGCAAGGAAGGAAGGAGGGAGGGAGGGAAATGTCAGGGTAAACATAGTTCTCCTGGGAGCTGGATTCCTTCCAGGCTGAATGATATGACAATAATAGAGGCCTTCAACCCACTGCCTGTTTTTATACATACAGTTTTATTGGAATTCGGTCACGCCTATTTGTTTTTGCTTTGTCCTTGGCTGCTTTGGGGCTACAATGGCAGATCAGAGCTACTATGACAGAGATGATTCCCACCTTCCCACCGACACCTAAAATATTCACTGTCTAGCTCTTCACAGATATATTTGCAGACCCCTGCATTATTAGGTCAGTTCAGAACAGCCTGAAGCCTGGGGAGAACCTTTGAGAACCTGATTTAACCAACCTAAAAATCTAACAGAGCACAGGCCCTTCAAGCTACCTGTCCTTATGGAGCTTATGTTGTGCAGGGAAGACAGATGATTCATGAGAAATAAACCCGATGACATGGAGTAAAGGAGCGGTGCAGGCATCTCCAAGACCCTCAAGCAGGGCCCTGTCCCACCTGGAGAGTTGGGGAAGGCTCTGCAACCAGTGCTTTTAAGATGAGACCTTGAAAATGGGGCAAGTTAGCCAAGGAAACAGGAGAAGAGGAGTTCCAGGCTCATGCAAAGGCCCGGACTTGAGAGACAATACACAAGGACCCAAGGGTGTCCAGTGAGTCTGAAGGGCGGTGGATGGAACAGCTCTGGAGAATGTGGCTGCCTCATTCCTCAGGACATCAAACGCCTTAGTAATGCTGAAGACTTAGGCGTTTAATAAGGACTTTTAGGCAAAGGAAGCATATAATCATATTTATACTTTCAAAAAAACCCACAACACTCTGATAAGTATGGACTCTTAGAGTAAGAGGGCAGGTTGGGAAGGATAGAAATCCCCCAGAGCCAGCAGTGGCGGCCCCTCATTTACCAGGCCAAGAGCATACCCAGGTCACCCCCGCCCCGGGCACCCCGGCCTGAGGCGGCCGAAGGACACAGGCTGTGTGGTGGGACAACCAGCCGACGGGGCCCAGCTCTTGTCAATTCAGGACATGGCTCTGGACTCTACCACTCTTCTTGGCTTTGAATTTTCTTCAGGGAGATTTGTTCTGTGTTCATTTTCTTCAGAATACTATTTTTGAAACATGTTGATCTTGCCTAGACTGAGTTCAGGAGGAAAAACCAAAGGTTTTTCCATGTTTAGGCATCAATGGTTAGGAAGATCTAAACACACTGGCAGCCACTGGAGAGCTGAGGTGTGGGGTGGTGGGGAGTGAGGAGATGTGAGACACGGCCTCCTTCACCTCATATCCCAGCATAAATATTGGCCTTGGCTTTTCTCTTATAAAGTCTTCCCTTCTGTAAGACCATTCAAGGCCACTAGCACCACGCTCTCCCCTGCCCTGAGCTGCTCAGAGACCAGAGCTGCTCCTGCTCCTGGTGAATTTTCAAGTCCCTTTTGAAACCACAAATTCTAATTTTTTAAGAGAGCCCTTGAAATGTCTTTCGCTGCTGACGCGTAGTGATGTAGGAAGGGCACCCTTTGTATTATCAAACTCAGCCAATGATTTCTTTCCCCAAGGATCATCAGAGGAGGAAAGAAATACTGATTTATACTGAAAAGCAAGAAAAATACTGTCTTGTGGATAAAAAAGGTGTGGGGTGACAGTGTGTGTCAATAAAGACACTGTCCAGGGATAATGAACCTGAGGCCCTTCAGCCCTGGAGGCTACAGCCCATGGAGAAGGGAAAGAAATACAGTGATTCTTGAGGTGCACATGGGTAGCCCTGCTTCACAGTCAGTTCAGATGGAGAACTAATGAACTGCTCTTGAGGAAAATAGGATTTAACGCCAAAGTTCCTCCCAGCACTCTACATGCATAGTTCCTTCACCTTCATAAAGCAACATAACCCTGATACTTGATTACCGAAACGGGACTCGGCATTTTCTAGCAATTTCAAGGTCTTCTAAAACCACAAAGTGGGCAGTGTTTTCTTCCTAAATTGCTTCCAGTCCACTCCCAGCATTCATCAGCACTTATCTGTCACTGTCACTCTTCGTAGTAGGATACACAAATTATTCAAGGGCTTATAACTGAGTGGGGTGGGGAGGGGAGTATAATCCCCTAGGCAGGGAGATGGAAGCTTAAAACAGATAACTACCAGAGTGTTACAGGGCAGAGTATAAGTCTGGGGTTTGGGGGGTAGGGATGAGGGTGGAAGCACACAGAAAGAGCTTCTATTAAGCATAAGCCTGTAAATAAGTTAATACTTCAAAAGTTTAATAATAACCACTATCAGTTTCCAATATTAAGAGTTCTAAGGACAATCATAATTTGTCTCCAAAATGTCTAGAAGGCTCTTACCCCCTCAAAATGTTTAGAAATGCCTCACTTCATACTCAGTCTTAAAGTAAATGATATTTGTGTTCAAATCATCAGCAACATGTGATTTCTACTGGCTAGGGAAACTGAAAAATGGAAATTAGATTCTAGAATCCAAGTTTTCTGCTTCTAGCCGTGAATCTAGAACTCAGTATCTAAATTATTGAAAACTAGGAGAATGGAGTGGTATAGTTCTGCATTAAAGCAGCAGCAGCTTTCTGGGGTAAGATTTTGTGGTGGTCAGTGAAAAACAACTGCGCTTTCATAAAGCCAAGTTTAAAAAGTTTGCTAGCATTTATACTTTGGGCAGATTATTCAATCTGTTCACCCATTCGCATACTCCCATACACCACCCCCCAACACACACACACACACACACACACATTCTCAAGAGGATTGATGCATAAAAAAGCATTACTATAAGCATTACTATAAATGAGATAGAAAACAATAGTCATCTGTATCATATATATCATATATATTATGAAATCATTAATGTATTCTGCAAGTTCCTATCCAAGCCTTGTAGCATTGTTCTTGTATAACAAGATGCCAGCCTTTAGGAGTCAGAAACACAACATCCCACAAAGTAAGACTTAAAGGAAATGGACTTGCAGACATAATCTTCAAATCCTCTAGACAGTATAAGTCACTTACCTGGGAACACGAACTTGAAGAAGCCAGAAGAAACGATGGACTCCACTGTAGAGTCAAAAGGTTTTCCCACCTGTTTCAACTCCAGTTTTCCTCATTTAAAGCCCTGAACAGAATTCAAGCTTTTTTGAGAACACTATCTATTTGCTTAAGGGTCAATGCCCCAAAGGACAGACTGGGCAGAGTTCAGTGACACCTGAGGAAAAGTTGAATGCATTCAAACTAACCACAAACACAATGTTCTTGGGAGGCTCTCTGACAGTGTCAACTGGCTTTGGACTGTGTTGACTTGGCTTCAAAGGAAGGGAGCTGGAGTGCCCGGGGAGAGCACTGATTCTGGCTGTGTCCAACTCTTCTCTTATAGATCATTATTTTTGAAAAGTTACTTAAAAACATAACAAGGCAGGAAAAAAAAATACCTTGAAACTTTTCCTCTTCAATTTGAAAGATCACTCTTGGAAAATCCTTGTGCAGGGCCCTGATATTACTGTCCCCCAAGCCCAGAGTTTCGTGGAAACAGATAATCTCAAAGAACATCTGAAACAGACTTTTGTCAAAACTCTGAGTGCTCAGATGACCCTTGCACCCTGGTCTGAACAGTCAATAATCTCAGGCTCTACCTGCCAAATGAAGCCCTGTGTAAGGCTTTCTTTTTTAAAGTTTTAAACAAATGGAAAACCAAGTCAAATCAATACATATAGCTCCTCCAACAGCTTTGTGCTGCCACCCATATCTGTTCCTCTCCCTTCTTGTTGGTCCTTCCATCTTCTCAAAGGCTCTCATTTCTTCTCTCTCCCTCTCCTGAGCAAATGCTTTCCTAAACATGTCTCACTATGACCCTCAGCAATGAATAGTAACAGCCAATGTTAGTCATCCCCTTACTGAGTACCTGGCTCAGTTTAAGAGTTGAAGAGTACCACCTTATTTGGACTTCTCCACAACCATAGGAGTTAGGTGCTGTCATTGGCATACCCATTTCATAGTGGAGGAAACTAAAACTCAGAGAGATGAATAATCCACACAAGTTCTTATAACCAGTGGCTTAAGAACCTATGCTCCTCACCCTTCTAAGCTAACCCTCTTCCACCCCATACTCTGAAATGCTGTGGACCAACCAGTGCTTCTCAGTTAGCAGAACGTAAGATCAACTTAAATGATAATATCAAAATTTTTAAATTACAAATTTTTCTGCCATAAGGCTTTCTTTGTAATTCAACTTCTACGACTGTTTGTCTCTACTGGATTCTATATATAAGACAATTTATGATTTAGCCCCAAATTTTGTGGATTATTATGTTTAGGTGTTAAAGTCTCAATATATCAAGGTCAGCAAAGATGAGTAAGATTTCTTGATGTTCCCTTACCTGAACTGGTTTAAGAATCCCAGGAGTGGGTTGGCTTCTGAGGCAATGGAGCTAGAATAATGTTGGATGTGGCATCAATTAGGACACAGGAAAAAAAACTTGACACAAAACCAAAAAGGCAGCACCGCTGTGGGATCATAGGAGAAGGCAATGGCACCCCACTCCAGTTCTCTTGCCTGGAAAATCCTATGGGTGGAGGAGTCTGGTAGGCGCAGTCCATGGGGTCACTAGGGATCAGATACGACTGAGCAACTTCACTTTCACTTTTCCCTTTCATGCATTGGAGAAGGAAATGGCAGCCCACTCCAATGTTCTTGCCTGGAGAATCCCAGGGACGGGGGAGCCCGGTGGGCTGCTGTCTATGGAGTCTCACAGAGTCGGACATGACTGAAGTGACTTAGCAGCAGCAACTGTGGGATCATACTTTTGATAGGGAGAAGATTCTCAGCAGAATTTTGCTAACTTTGTTTTGGTGAAATTGTTGACAATAGCCAAAGGATGAAAATGCTCAGGAGAAAACTGCGCAAGCTTCTCACTGGTCCTTCTGCCCTAAACTTCCCTTTGTGGGGCATGTAGACCTGGAGGAAGATAAAGCCTGGAGTTTTAGAGCAGGAAACAAGATCACAGACGCTTCATCCAACCCCTCATCCTGTAGATGATAAGTAAGGACAGGACAGTGACCTGTCCAGGGCCTCTGGGAGGGCTAATGGTGTCTTCCTTTGCTCCTTCAACTCTAGCCCCTCGACTAAGTCAGCCCGGGCAGAGTAAATGCCATGTTAATCATTCCTGTTTTGTTTCAGCAGTAGGTGTGTTTTCTTTATGGTTCATGGTCTGAAAACAATAGGGTTATAGTCCCTGCTGTCCTCCAGTTAAAACATCAGCTACTGTTTGAGTGCTTACTATGTGCCAAACACTGTTCATTCCTCTGAGACACAGGAATGAATGAGAATCCTTGTCCTCAGGAATCTTATGTTCTGGTGTGGACAGGAAGTAGACAGTAAACAAAGAAAACATATATGTCAGGTTGTGATAAATCCTATGGAGGAAAACATCAGGAAAGGGATTTGATAGGGAGTGTGTATGTGTGAGCATGTGTGTGTGAATGTGTGCACATGTGGGTGCATGTGTATGTGTGTGTGGCAAGTGGGAGAGGGGGCGGAGAGTGTTGTCATTTGAAATCGCGTGAATGGAAAGATGACATATGAGGAATGACCTGAGACAAGGAAGAAAGTGAGGAGTATCTGGGAAAACAGTAGCGTGAGGAGTAGAGCAAGCAGGGGAAGCAGCCGTAGACGGTATCAGTGTGGTGGAAGTACGGCAGAGCTCCTCCAGCTGCGATGACTAGACCAGCAGCAGCAGCATCAAAAAAAAAAAAAAAAAGAAATAGAAAATCTGGGCTCTTCTCAGGCCTACTGAATCAGAAATTCTGGGGGTGGCCCCTGGCATACTGAAGCTTGAGAACCCCTATTGTAGAGCCTCAGAAGTCACAGTAGACCAATTTGGACATTTCAAAATCATGCCTCAAAATGCCTCAAGGAAGAATTTGGCCAACGATTGTTTAAAAACTTGTATTGCAGATCATTATGGGCACTCACTATGGAAGAAATAAAAGAAGCTGCATTACTTTCCTTCCTTACACCATTCAAAAACAAATTATTGGGATTCCCTGGTGGTCCAGTGGTTAAGAATCTGCCTTGCAATGCAAGACACCAGTTCAATCCCTGGTCCAGGAGGATCCCACATGCTGCAGGGCAACTAAGCCAGTACACCACAACCTCTGAGCCCACAGGCAGCAAATATGGAAGCTCGAGTGCCCTACAGCCCATGCTCCACAACAAGAGAAGCCACTGCAACTAAAGGGTAGGCCCCAGTCTCTGCAACTAGAGAAGGTCTGCCTGCAGCAATGAAGACTCAGCACAGCCAACAATAAATTTAAAAAATTATTTATGTGACACCATGTCGGGTGTTATGCTGATTTCCAACTTATATGCAGAGTATATCATGAGAAATGCTGGGCTGGAGGAAACACCAGCTGGAATCAAGATTGCCAGGAGAAATATCAATAACCTCAGACATGCAGATGACACCACCCTTATGGCTGAAAGTGAAGAACTAAAGAGCCTCTTGATGAAAGTGAAAGTGGAGAGTGAAAAAGTTGGCTTAGAGCTCAACATTCAGAAAACTAAGATCATGGCATCTGGTCCCATCACTTCATGGGAAATAGATGGGGAATCAGTGGAAACAGTGGCTGACTTATTTTTCTGGGCTCCAAAATCACTGCAGATGGTGACTGCAGCCATGAAATCAAAAGATGCTTACTCCTTGGAAGAAAAGTTATGACCAACCTGCTACTGCTGCTGCTGCTGCTAAGTCGCCTCAGTCGTGTCCGACTCTGTGCGACCCCAGAGACGGCAGCCCACCAGGCTCCCCCGTCCCTGGGATTCTCCAGGCAAGATCACTGGAGTGGGTTGCCATTTCCTTCTCCAATGCATGAAAGTGAAAAGTGAAAGGGAAGTCGCTCAGTCGTGTCCGACTCTCAGCGATCCCATGGACTGCAGCCCACCAGGCTCCTCCATCCATGGGATTTTCCAGGCAAGAGTACTGGAGTGGGGTGCCATTGCCTTCTCCATGACCAACCTAGACAGGTTAAAAAAGCAGACATTACTTTGTCAACAGAGGTCCACCTAGTCAAGGCTATGGTTTTTCCAGTGGTCATGTATGGATGTGAGAGTTGGACTATAAAGAAAGCTGAGGGCCGAAGAATTGATGCTTTTGAATTGTGGTGTTGGAGAAGACTCTTGAGAGTCCCTTGGACTGCAAGGACATCCAACCAGTCCAACCTAAAGGACATCAGTCTTGGGTGTTCATTGGAAGGACTTATGTTGAAGCTGAAACTCCAATATTTTGGCCACCTGATGCAAAGAGCTGACTCATTTGAAAAGACCCTGATGTTGGGAAAGATTAAAGGCAGGAGAAGGGGACGAGAGAGGATGAGATGGTTGGATGGCATCACAGACTCAATGGACTTGAGTTTGGGTAAACCTCGGGACCTGGTGATGGACAGGGAGGCCTGGCGTGCTGCGGTTCATGACAAAGAGTCAGACATGACTGAGTGACTGAACTGAACTGAATGACAGCTGTTAATGATATGTGGACTCTCATGAAGTCCAATAGGTCTCGAGTGAAGGAAAATTGGCAGGGGAAGGTGCTCTGCTCCACAAGTCATTCAGGGCCCCAAGCTGACAAGGTACCACCATCCTCCACATGTGGATTCCAAGTCTCCTTGTACATTGGCATCCAGCCATCACACAAAGGGAAGAGAAGATATGGAACATTATGTGTGGGCAGTTGCCATGGACAAACCTGGAAGAGGCATCCATCACTTCCACCACACTTCATTGGCCAGGGCTGTCTGTCACATGGCCGTACCTACCCGCCAGAGAGACTGGGAGACGAGGTCTAGCTGTGGGCACAGGAGATTTGGTTAAAAGCTAACCAATCTCAAGACATAGGCTTTGGAAACACAATGATTTGAGTTCACACACTAGCCGAGCAACTTTGAGCACATTATTTAATCTCTATTAGCCTGTTTCTTCATCTGTGGAATAGGAATGGTAATACCACCTTCATTAGGTGACAAAGCTTGTCTGAACTTCCCTGTGCCATAGATCCTGAGCAAATATGCTGGACTTTGAAAAGAAAGTGTTTTGGATCTAGAGGCAGAGCAGTTTCTCCTCCAGCATGGGCACCACCAAGTTTATCTGACTCCTAGAGATTACACTTTAAGATGAGGAAATTTTAGCTTAGAGCCTGAGATGTTAATCTATCTGGCTCGCATGTGGATGTAAACATCAACATCCCCCAAGCCACCAGTTAGGCACCCTCCTTAATCACATCCTACAACTAGCTGTGCCGTGAAAAATATATGTTTAAAAATTTTTTAATGAAGTTTCTCAATCCTATTTTGTCTAGTCAAGGGTTCCCATGATTGATACCCAGATATGGTATTGATAGTCATGGAGTAGAAGCCCTTCCCAAGAAGTCAAGATATCCATGGCTGTGCGGGAATAATTGGAGATCAGCATGAAAGCATAACATTGTGAACCAGTAACCCAACCATTTTTCCTTTTCCACTTCTTTTATCCTATGGCTCACCCCCAGGCAGGCAGTGAGGTAAAATTTGTACCTATTCAAATTAGTATATTCTTAATTTTGTTTTATAGACATGTAAAAATGACTAGAAGAAAATACAAGAAAATATAAAAGTGATTATCTGTAAGCTATAGAAATGTGAACATGGTAAGTTTTAGATTCTGCCTTGTGCTTTTCTATATCTTCTGAATTGTATACAATAAGAGAAAACTATTCCTATGTGTAATATGCAAGTTATTATATAAAAAGAAAAATGTATATGGCAAAAGGCAATGTCTAAAAGGATGTTTAATAAAATGTATACTAAGACTGATGTTTTAAAAATATATCAGAAACTTTGAGTACTCTCCAAATACTAGTTGCAGCTCAGTCTTTACTTCTCTGCCCTAGAGATTCTAGCCTCTGCAGAAAAATGGGGGCCTTCATTTGGACATCACAGGCAAGGGTTCCGTGGATTCTAGGTCTTTGTCTGCATTGCAATCTTGGTTTATCCTTATGTAGACTAGCCCAGTGTGGTGGTGTCTGAAGCTGTTACTCAGTGGTATGGCCTAATGGTCTTAAACCTGTAGGTAGCTCCAACCCCCTCCAGACCTCTGACCTGGGCCCACTTCTCCCACAAGCTGGCTCTAATCTGAACAATGCTTGGCATCCCCTTTGGCCCCATGGACAGCCTGTCCCAACCATCTGTCACATCTGGCCTTGGCTCTGGGAACTCCTTCAGGCCCTACCTGTTTGATCATTTAGAGTAAAACACTTGACACACACCACCTTTCAGGATGGCCTTCAAATAATGCTTCCTTTAAGATGATCGTGGGAACCAAAGGCAGTGAGTTGAGTAACCTCATGTTTTATGTTCCCCCTATAGAATCAACAATACCAAATAAGACTGTTTAATCATAGTCTAAGCAAGCTATAACTTACTACTATCTGAAAGAAATTCATTGAACTCCACAGATATTTATCTTTTCAGCACTTAGTACTTGGTCAGAATTTCTATTTTTGTTTCTTTTTCTAAAGAAGAAAGCTGGCAAAAAAAAAATAGACTTCATTCATGAGCACATCTTTTTTCATGCTTTTGAGTATGGTAGTTCTTGCTTTTTGACAAAGACTCACCATTGCACACATAGTTATAAAAATTACAAGGGAAAATCAGTAATTGGAAACAGAGAAGAGTAACTAAAATTAATAAAGAAGAAAAAGGGACTTCTCTGGCAGTCTTTGTTCATAGTGATGCTTTCTAAAGCCCACTTGACTTCACATTCCAGGATGTCTGGCTCTAGATGAGTGATCACACCATCATGATTATCCAGGTCATGAAGATCTTTTTTGTACAGTTCTTCTGTGTATTCTTGTCACCTCTTCTTAATCTCTTCTGCTTCTGTTAGATCCATACCATTTCTGTCCTTTATTGAGCCCATCGTGGCATGAAATGTTCCCTTGGTATCTCTGATTTTCTTGAAGAGATCTAGTCTTTCCCATTCTGTTCTTTTCCTCTATTTCTTTGCATTGATCGCTGAAGAAGGCTTTCTTATCTCTTCTTGCTGTTCTGTGGAACTCTGCATTCAGATGCTTATATCTTTCCTTTTCTCCTTTGCTTTTGTTTTTTCTTTTC
>SJXQ01008185.1:64495-88835 GCA_006408695.1 Aepyceros melampus
CTTACTCCTTGGAAGAAAAGTTATGACCAACCTAGAGAGCGTATTCAAAAGCAGAGATATTACTTTGCCGACTAAGGTCTGTCTAGTCAAGGCTATGATTTTTCCAGTAGTCATGTATGGATGTGAGAGTTGGACTGTAAAGAAAGCTGAGCACCGAAGAACTGATACTTTTGAAGTGTGGTGTTGGAGAAGACTCTTGAGAGTCCCTTGGACTGCAAGAAGATCCAACCAGTCCATTCTGAAGGAGATAGGCTCTGGGATTTCTTTGGAAGGAATGATGCTGAAGCTGAAGCTCCATTACTTTGGCCACCTCATGGGAAGAGTTGACTCATTGGAAAAAGACTCTGATGCTGGGGGGGATTGGGGGCGGGAGGAGAAGGGGACAACAGAGGATGAGATGGCTGGATGGCATCACTGACTCGATGGATGTGAGTCTGAGTGAACTCCGGGAGTCAGTGATGGACAGGGAGGCCTGGCGTGCTGCGATTCATGGGGTCACAAAGAGTCAGACACGACTGAGCAACTGAACTGAACTGGCAGTCTAGTGGTGAAGATTCTGCCTTACAATGCAAGGAGGTACAAGTTTGATCCCTGGTTAGGGAACTAGTATCTCATATGCCAAGAGATGTGGTCAAAAATTTTTAAAAAACAAAACAACAACAACAAAAAAGCATTAAACAAGCAGGTCAATCTCAAATAAGCAGGTCATCATTAAATAAATGAAAACAGAGGGTTTTTTAAAAATAAAGAAGAAAGAAATCAGAAAGACTTCTGCTATAGAACAAAAATCTTAAACAACTGGCTGTGCCTTTGGTGCTGAGTAGTCACTTGAACTTTTAAATGAATGCCTTTCTCACTGGAGAGGGGCAAGACAGCCTGAAGCTTGGGTGAATTGGCTTTTCCTGTCTTGACTTCATGTGGGACAGCTCTCTGCTTAAAGTGATCTATCAGTCCTGAAAACCATTCCCTTGCTGGGATCTAAGAGGGTGGGGTTGGTAAGGTATGGGCAGTGGGTAATCATCAGTCATAGTTCACAGTAATCTATGCCAAGTGGTTATAAACAAGGTGTGAGTGGTTATCTGCTACTTCCTAGCTTAAAGCAAGGCAATTCATTCTTCAGGCAGCATAACTTGGCAACAAGGAACCAGTCTTACCAAATCAGTCAATCATACCTTTGGACAGCAATCCAATAGTCTCATATGACCAAGATACAGTTCTCTATATAAGCTTTTCAATCCAAGTGGATGTTGTAAACTAGCATTCTTACCAGTGAAAGAGTGAAGGCAGGAATATTATTTTTATTGCTAAGTTGTAAATTACTGTTGAAGGCTCCCCAGTTCCATTCTTACTGACTCTAGCAATGCCTTATGACAACAGGAAACTTAGCTTTGAAACACTTCTCTAAAACAATGAGCTATCTAGACCTGATTCACCACTTCATGGCTTCTCGATGACTCTTGTCCAGGCACATGTTCAGTTCAGTTCAGTTCAGTTCGGTCGCTCAGTCGTGTCTGACTCTTTGCGACCCCATGACCCCAGGCACGCCAGGCCTCCCTATCCACCACCAACTCCCAGAGTTCACTCAAACTCACGTCCATTGAGTCAGTGATGCTATCCAGCCATCTCATCCTCTCTCGTTCCCTTCTCCTCCTGCCCCCAATCGCTCCCAGCATCAGGGTCTTTTCCAATGAGTCACCTCTTCCCATCAGGTGACCAAAGTATTGGAGTTTCAGCTTCAGCATCAGTCCTTCCAAAGAACACCCAGGACTGATCTCCTTTAGGATGGACTGGTTGGGTCTCGTTGCAGTCCAAGGGACTCTCAAGAGTCTTCTCCAACACCACACTTCAAAAGCATCAATTCTTCGGCACTCAGCTTTCTTCACAGTCCAACTTTCACATCCATACATGACTGCTGGAAAAAACCATAGCCTTGACTAGATGGACCTTTCTTGGCAAAGTAATGTCTCTGCTTTTGAGTATGCTGTCTAGGTTGGTCATAACTTTCCTTCCAAGGAGAAGGCGGCTTTTAATTTCATGGCTGCAATCAACATCTGCAGTGATTTTGGAGGCCAGAAAAATAAACTCAGCCACTGTTTCTGCTGTTTCCCCATCTATTTGCCATGAAGTAATGGGACCAGATGTCATGATCTTAGTTTCTGAATGTTGAGCTTTAAGCCAACTTTTTCACTCTCCTCTTTCACTTTCATCAAGAGGCTCTTTAGTTCCTCTTCACTTTCTGCCATGGGCTTCCTTGGTGGCTCAGAGGTTAAAGCATCTGCCTGCAAGGCAGGAGACCCAGGTTCAATCCCTGGGTTGGGAGAGATCTCCTGGAGAAGGAAATAGCAACCCACTCCAGTATTCTTGCCTGGAGAATCCCATGACAGAAGAGCCTGGTAGGTTACAGTCCATAGGGTCACAAAGAGTCAGACACGACTTCACTTTCACTTTTCACTTTCTGCCATAAGGGTGGTGTCATCTGCATATCTGAGGTTATTGAGATTTCTCCCGGCAATCTTGATTCCAGCTTTTGCTTCTTCCAGCCCAGTGTTCCTCATGATGTACTCTGCATAGAAGTTAAATAAGCAGGGTGACAAGATACAGCCTTGACAGACTCCTTTTCCTATTTGGAACCAGTCTGTTGTTCCATGTCCAGTTCTAACTGTTGTTTCCTGACCTGCATATAGGTTTCTCAAGAGGCAGGTCAGGTGGTCTGGTATTCCCATCTCTCTCAGAATTTTCCACAGTCTATTGTGATCCACACAGTCAAAGGCTTTGGCATACTCAATAAAGCAGAAATAGATGTTTTTTCTGGAACTCTCTTGCTTTTTCCATGATCCAGTGGATGTTGGCAATTTGATCTCTGGTTCCTCTGCCTTTTCTAAAACCAGCTTGAACATCTGGAAGTTCATGGTTCATGTATTGCTGAAGCCTGGCTTGGGGAATTTTGAGCATTACTTTACTAGCATGTGAGATGAGTGCAATTGTGCAGTAGCTTGAGCATTCTTTGCCATTGCCTTTCTTTGGAATTGGAATGAAAACTGGCCTTTTCCAGTCCTGTGTCCACTGCTGAGTTTTCCAAATTTGCTGGCATATTGAGTGCAACACTTTCACAGCATCATCTTTCAGGATTTGAAATAGCTCAAGTGGAATTCCATCACCTCCATTAGCTTTGTTTGTAGTGATGCTTTCTAAGGCCCACTTGACTTCACATTCCAAGATGTCTGGCTCTAGGTGAGTGATCACACCATCATTATTATCTTGGTCATGAAGATCTTTTTTGTACAGTTCTTCTGTGTATTCTGAATGCCACCTCTTCTTAATATCTTTTGTTTCTGTTAGGTCCATACAATTTCTGTCCTTTATTGAGCCCATCTTTGCATGAAATGTGCCCTTGGTATCTCTATTTTCTTGAAGAGATCTCTAGTCTTTCCCATTCTGTTGTTTTCCTCTATTTCTTTGCATAGATTGCTGAGGAAGTCTTTCTTATCTCTCCTTGCTATTCTTTGGAACTCTGAATGTCATAATTTTAAACAGAAATGATTAAGAGTGATTAGCTAGGGGCCCCTGGTCATGGTCATCAAACCTCAAACTGAGATGTGACCAAATAGAGGACTTGAAGCCAAGTTCAACTTGTAGCCAACTCTGATGGAGAAATAGAGTCAGCTGCCATCACTCTAGAGACTGTCTGCTCGTCCAGCCCAAGGGTTTCAGCAGACCTTATGTCAGAGCCCATGCTCCTCTATCCTGGCTTGTAGTCAGGTGTCCTTCTCTTTAAACCACAGCCCACCCCATACTTGCTGATTTGCCACATCCTCATTTCTTTATCCCCTGGACTGGGAAATGGCAACTCACTCCAGTATTCTCCCCACTCCAGGAGAATCCCATGGACAGAAGAGCCTTGTGGGCTATAGTACATGGGGTCACAAAGAGTTGGACACAACTGAAATGATTGAGCATGAACTTCTTTATCTTGATCCCCATGTGGCTCAGTTGTAAAGATTCCAGCTGCCAGTGCAGGAGATGTGGGTTCGATCCCTGGGTTGGGAAGGTCCCCTGGAGAAGGAAGTGGCAACCCACTCTAGTATTCTTGCCTGGGAAATCCCATGGACAGAGGAGCCGGGCAGGCTATAGTCCATGGGCTTGCAAAGAGTCAGACGTGACTGAGCGTGCACATACTTCTTTATTGGGCGTGGAAGGGTGATTGCTTGCATTCTCAGGAATTCATTTCAAGATTTCACATGTTCCTTATTGGCATATTCTAAGGACAGTCACGAGTTGTTTCCACCACCACCCCCTCCATGGACTGCTCTTTAAGTCTTTATTTTTAGTATAAATGAATGTGTGTATGTGTGCCTGCACACATGTATGCCAAGCAGAAACAAAACTCACAATGTATCATATTCTAAGTTGGAGCTTTTGCCTCTAGTCAGAACTTAAGAAATTATATCTGACGATCATGAGATGCATGACATACTTTAAAAAAATGAAGAGTCACATGCTGGGACAACAGGGTGGAGAGATAAAGAGTCTTGGCTTTGATGACGTAATGAACCACTGAACCAACCCTGGAACCAAATACCTCCAGATTTCATATACTATGACATCATTGCTCTTATTATTTAAGCCACTACTACCAAGATATTCTTTCACATCCAGCTAGACATAAGCTAACAGATCCTCTTACATTCCTAGATAGCTCCAGAAATTAAATTGCATTATTATTTTTCAAGGAGATATAAGCCAACACACATAGACACAGGTATACCATTTTATACATTCTGAAGATTTGATCAGAGGGAATTCAGAAAATGGCACAAGAAAATAAGGAGGAAAAAAAAAAGAGGAAGAGACAGCCCAGCTAAGTGACTCTGCAATGATTCACCTCAAATCTTCATTCCAACAACCTCTCATGGCCTCTCTGAGTGAGCCCCCACCTAAATGATTACTGACTTCCCTCTCCTCCCTCAGCCCTATTCCTGACGTGTCACTGCCAGCTCAGATACACTGGCAAAACATTAAGCTCTGCTCTCCTCCACACTTCTGCTTCCTGGATCCCCTTATTCTTATCAGCCTTGTAAACTACCTATACCTAATTCAGTCAACTGTTAAAGGTGACAATTTGTCTGTAATCTCACTGAGAAGGCTCTGGTGCTAATAAATGGTGCTATGACTTGCTCAAAGCCTGGATTAGCCACATCTTGGCCTCAGACCTTATGATGAAGCTGGCTTCTCCAACCTCTGCTGAGATTTCTACAACTACCTAGAACCTGAAAAAATCATCAGCAGTGCTCAAACGGTCGCTGCAAATAGCCCACAGTTAAGAAGACTGTGCCAAATAGTGCAGTGGCTAGTGAGGTATGGCCATGGCTTCACATCAGTGAAATCACAGGCAAGGCTCGCATGATTGGCTACAATGTTTAAGGACTGATCTTTAACATCTGATTATTTTGGTTTATTATTTGAATATTCTTGGGTCATGTGTGATCAGACTGGTATTTCAATAAAAAGATAATGTATAGAAATGGCAACCCACTCCAGTATTCCTGCCAGGAAATCCCATGGAGGAGCCTGGTGGGCTACAGCCCATGGGGTAGCAGAGTCAGATGTGACTTGGCAACTAACAACAACTAAACAATTATTAAAAACACCGACACCTTTTCCAAGCATGAAACTCCATTTGTCACTTCTAATATCTCCTACAATATCATAAGTTTCATAACATTCATATTTAACTTTTATAATCAGGCTAAAATTCATAGCAATATTAAAGTATATATATATATATATATATATATCTTTCTTCATAATTTCCAATGTTGCCTCTCAATTTTCACCTTCAAATCTCTAAGCCCCTTAACTACTTTTAACTCCCAACAGTGAGAACCTGCTTCCTCTTTTCTTCACACTCCACTGGATTCACATTTTTTAATTTCCCCTTGGAAGGGCCTGCAGCTGTGTTTTTTGACACAGCTGTTAGATTTTACCATAACCCCACTGTCATTTACCCTCATTTTTGTTTTATTTATATCATCATAACATTTATGAGAAATATGTCTTCATAAACTAATGGCCTTTTGAACTTCTTGAATAATCTAATGAATTTAAAAGGGAAAAGATGGGGGAAGGGATAAATTAGGAGTTTGAGATTAGCACACACACTACTGAGTATGGGAGTGTGTAAGGTGACCAACAAGGACCTACTATATAGCACAGGGAACTACACTATTTTGTAATAACAATATTTTGTAATAGCCTATAAGGGGAAAGAATCTGTAAAAGAATATATATATACATACACACACACACACACACACACATATATATACCTACATATACACATATATGTGTGCGTATATAAATAGAACTGAGTCACTTTGCTGTGATTAACCCAACATTGTAATCAACTTCAACTGTAAATACTTTAATAAGAAAAATCTTTTTTTTTTAATCTACTGGGTTTAGCTTCTCCCTTCTTCATTGGTAATTCCTAGTTCATTTTGAACATAAAAATTCTGCTCTTGCCCCTAGCTCATCTTGGCATTCAGTTCCTCCATCCCAGAGAAGTCCTTGAATGAACTGGATCATATTCCTGACACATATAAGGAGGCAAAGAACAAGGGAAAAAGAGAGTTTACTCCCATTGCTAGCATGTAGACAGGTGCCCAGGGAACACTTAATGCTGTTATCCCCTGGGAAAACTCACAATAGACTGCTTCTGATCCCAAATCTACTCATTCTTTCATTTATTAATTCAACAAATATTCATTTATCATTGACTGTTAGCTCAGTATCATGATAGGCACTATGGATAGAGATGACGAGCAAAATAGACATAGTCTGGTTAGGGGAAGCACACTGATTGAAACTGCCCACCCTGGCCAGACACCAAAGTAACCATTTATGTGAGTTGTTTTATGACAGGGGATCCTGATAAGGAATATGGAACTACTAAGCCACCACCAACTGGAAGAGTTCGGGAAAGGTCTAAAGGAGACATCGCGTGTCCATCCACTTCCCAGAATCCCTCTCGCTAGCATCCATCTTGGCTGAGTGATGCCTGCGCCACCAGAAAAGACTCTGAATTAGAATGATTGGCCAAAGACCACCCAGAAACTAATCCCATCACCATAAAACATGAAACTGCGAGCCACACGGCACAGCTGTTCTCCTGGTTCCCTTACCCTACTGCTCTCCACCCGGGTGCCCTTTCCCAATAAGATCTCTTGCTTTGTTAGCACATGTGTCTCCTCGGACAATTCATTTCTGAGTGTTAGACAAGAGCCCAGTTTCGGGCCCTGGAAGGGGTCCGCCTGCCTGCAACAGTCTCATGAAGTTTATAATCCAAAGGAGAACCAATAATAAATAAACAATTACACAAGTAACCATAGAAATGATGACAAATTTCATAAAGCCTGTTAAGGAAATGTTCAAGAGGCTTTTGAGAAGAGGGATTTAACTTAGACTGAGGCTTTGGAGAGGCTGGCCTAAGAAGGGAGAGAGTGGTGTGGCCTGTGGCTGGATGGGAAGGGGAAGGTTGATCGTGCAGGACCTTGAAAACCACATTCATGAGTTCTGACCCAGCAAAGGAATAATGGGATCTAATTTTCATTTTTAAACATTTACTCATTTACTCGGGGCTCAAAGGAGTAGCAAGTAAGGGTCCTGTAAGGATCAACCTTATTGGAACACTGGAAGGTAAGCAAAGCTTTAGAGTAACCCACTAAACATTTAACCAGAAGAAGGCCACTAAAACATAATAAGAGAATCTGTAACATTTTAACTTAGCTTTACCCCCCACACACACACACATGGTATTCTTCAAGATGGCAATTTGAATTCCAAGTATGAATGCATGATATTGGAGAGAGTAGAGAAAACCTTGTTCCCAAGGAATCACACTTGTTTTGATGTGTCTGTGAGTTCCCTGAAGAACCACCACAAGGAGCTTGCCTTTCTTTCACCTGTCTTGCAATACCCTCAGGGTGAAGGATGTTCCTCAAAAATATTGGCAGCCAAAGGAACAAGCTGCTGCCACCTGGGATGAAAATCAACAGTTGAAGGAAGCAATAAACATGATAAAAGGAAAAAGAGGCTGTGTAGTGAGATTCTGGGGAATAAAGGCTTTGAAAAACTCCTAAGTGTACCAGGGAATCAAGAAAGCCGAGCACATGCCCAGAGCAGCATCAATGCTCAGAAAAGATTTAAAGACTAAGCTTTCACTTTTTTTTTTTTTTTTTTTTGGCCCTGTCAAGGCATACGGGATCTTAGGTCCCCAACCAGGGATCAAAGCCGTGCCCCTGCAGTGGAAGCCCAGAGTCCTAAACACGTTAGTCCCAATCACTATAGGCTCTGCATAAGCAGGTAGGCTTCATTAACAATATTGCCATTCCCATCACGTAATGCTTTGAATTCCAATTAATTTATCAGCAGTTGCTTTCAAGCTAATAATTCACGTTTTAGAATAAGCAAGCATCAAAATGCCAGGTTTACTTCATTGTATTCAAGCGAGACAGAACGTTATATTCAGAAAAGCAGAAAGGCTACCAAACATTTCACAGATTTCAGTCAATGTAATGGTGTCAATATATATTGCAAACTAAATTAATCTGGATGCATCTAGATGATAAAGATATTTATGTTTAAAAACAATGATTGTTCCAGGCATCGCAAACTTGTTGATGGTCAAGTTTGTGTTCCATATTATTAATATTTGTATTTCCCATAACAGCTGGGAAAGCATTTTGCATAAGAAATACATGAGGCCAGATTGATTTCCTTGATTAATATCAAAAACATTTGAATTGACACTGGGTGCTGTTGCCTAGCAAATACAGGCTCACCTCCATTATAGGGAAAGCTTTTGATGCATTTTGTAAAATAGTAATGAGGTATCTTACTTTTTAACATTATGACAAAGAAGCAGAGAAAATTTGAAATCACATTTAGAATGTAAAAAGTCTACAACAAAACTATACTTTCCAATAGGTGGGCAGCCTGTTCTTAACAAGATATTCATCTCAGGCACAGCTTCTAAGACCAGAAGATAATCTCAGTATGGTCCCATTTTCTGCAATGCTTTAATTCAGTTTTGAACTTTAATTCATGGAAACACTGATAAAAGAGATATGTTATATATCTCAAAGTCAGTCTTGCTTTTTAATTTGCTTAATTTCTCTTAAAAATTTGCCAAAAAACTTTATATAAATAAAATGTGGTTATATCATGTTTTCAACTTTTTATAATGGGGTATTTCAAACATACATAAAAGACAAATTAGTATCCTGAAGGCCCACGTACCCATCACACACTCCACCATCAGCTTACAACTACTGGCCTGGTCACACTCTCATTCACTCCTTCCATGGTATTTTGAAACAACTCCCAGACATCATATTATTTCATCCATTAAAATTCACTAATTAACATACATGATATGAGCTCCTTTATTGATAACTCTAATACCATATCATATCTGAAAAATTAATAAAACTATTTACCATAATCAACTATCCATTATTTAAATTTCCAGCTGGTCGTAAAAATTGCCATAAATGGATTTATTGTTGTTTTAAAGTATGTTCCTTCAGGATACAAATAAGGCTTGCATACTACAGATGGTTGTATCTTTTAGATCTCCTTTCATCAGTAGATTCCTTCTCCATTGTTTTGTGTGTGATTTATTTTTATTGAATAAATCAAGTTGTTTGCCCTTAGGAGTCCATCATTGGTTTATTGATTATAGCCCCCAGGATATAGTTTGACTGTTTCCTCTTTTCTCTATATTGCCTATAAATTGGTAATTGGATGTAAAGGCTCTATAAGAATCAGGTTTTGTTGGTTTGTTTGTTTGTTTTTGGTTTTGATGTTTGGTTTTGCTGGGGACAGTAGACATATTGTTGTAGGAAGGGGGAGGCCTCCCTTCAGGGCCCCAGGAGCAGGCTCTTGTCTAACACTTGGAAAAGAATTGTCCGAGGAGACATGTGCTGACAAAGCAAGAGAATTTATTGGGAAAGGGCACTCGAGTGGAGAGCAGTAGGGTGAAGGAACCCAGGAGAACAGCTCTGCCGCGTGGCTCACAGTCTCGGGTATTTTGGTGATGGGATTAGTTTTCAGGTGGTCTTTGGCCAATCATTCTAATTCAGAGTCTTTCCTGGTGGTGCACGCATCACTCAGCCAAAATGGATGCTAGCGAGAGGGATTCTGGGAAGTGGACGGACATGTGGTGTCTCCTTTTGACCTTTCCCGAACTCTTCCAGTTGGGGGTGGCTTAGTAGTTCCATATTCCTTACCAGGATCTCCTGTCATAAAGCAACTCATGCAAATGGTTACTATGGTGCCTGGCCAGGGTGGGCAGGTTCAGTCAGTGTGTGTCCCCTAACAGTATGACAGGACTTTATTTTAGTTAGCACTGTGTTGAGTCAAATCATTTTCAGTCCAGTCTTTTAAAAATATCTTTCCTTGGAGGTCCAGTGGAGAGGACTCTGAGCTTTCACTGCAAAGGGCCTGGGTTCAGTCCCTGATTAGAGAATTCCCACAAGTCACGCAACACAACAACACAACAAAATCTTTTCCTTTCTCTCTTGCTTTATCCCGTTGTTGATTCACCTACACCATCCATCTACAAGTGACCGATGTTAACAACCCAGACCATATCCCTCCATATTTTCTCCCTGTTCACTTAAATATCTTTATGCACTTGCATATAGAGATTCCTGTCTGCCTTACAAAAAGGAGGTCATGGGAAACCTTCCATGCCAAATGGCAGAGCCATAATTTGTTATGTTTCGCGGCTTCAAAATAACATTCCGTGTACATATCTACCACAATTTACTTAGCCACCCCACTCTTAGTGGCCATTACTTTGTTCCTGGATCTTGTTGCCACATCTTGTTCATAAGCTCATACTGGCTTTGTTTTTACAGAATGGATTCCCAGGAGTGGGACTGCTGGCTCAAAAAGTAAAAAGTTCATATTTTTTACTTTAATAAATGTTTCCAGACAGCTTTCAAAAAAGGCTGTAGTGGCTCACACGTCCACCAGCAAGGGATGAATTCACCCTTTCTCTGACAATCTAAATCAGTCTCAAGGAATGAAAAATAGTCACAGATGAGGGTCACATGTTGGGAGCCAGCAAGGGGCATTCAAGAAGAAGAAGCTCTATGAGCTTCCTTAATCCACAATTAACCAATGAATGATGAGTGATTCCTCAATAGGAAAGGCCCTACTCAGTCATCCTTGTACTTCATGAGCCTAACAAAGGCTGGCACAGAACAAACATTCCAGAAGATCTTAAAACAGGGTTTGAGTCCAGTTATCTCTAACTGCTGAAGGTCGTCTTTAACCCTTCTCCATTTCCTGGTTCCTAGTGAGTTCTTTCCTACTGGATGGTACTTGCATATTACACAATAGGATTTATGAAGCATCTGCTCTTGATTTCATTTGATTCTTTATCATCTCAGTTAAGATTCTGGGAAAACGAAGTTGTCTTGGATAGGAAGAAACCAGTAAACTTAGTAAGAGTATCATTCTTAAGCCAGGGAATAAAAACAATGTAATGCTCTACATGTGTTGGTCACACAGAAGGAGTAACCACTTCCTACCCTCTGTGAGAGCCACATTTTTCTTACTAAACCTCCATGCTATTTTGCAAGTCTCTCTGTCACTGGGAATCCCCAGTTCTTCTGCTCCTTTCCCTCCATTCTCACCCATCTTCTCTTGCTCTTGAAGGACAATACTCACCAATATAATACTCCTCACCCCACCTTTCAAACAAAGACCTCTTGTTTCAGTCGAAATTATGTGTTCTGCAAGTAAGAATCTTTTTTCAAAGATGTACCCATGACTGAGTCCCTTATTATTATTATACCTAAGGATCTTACAGTGTAGGGAAACAAATGATTACCCCGGCTTTATCTTATTGTTAGGACAGTCAGGAAATGCCAGATAAAAAACAGAGTTACTGGTTTTGACCAAGCCTAGCTATGCTTTTATGAACAACATTAGGAATTAAGCGCTTCATGTATCAGAAGCACTGTTGGTTTAGTAAGCGGAACCTATACAGTGGAACTAGGAAAGCTATTGACAAAGGGAGGAGGTAGAAATTTCAAAGTGTACTTTTTTTAATAGGAAGCCATAAATTCAGTTCATAGTTATTCAGAGAAACACACTCTGCTAGAGTGACCTTGGAGAGAAGACTATAGTATTATTCAGGAAGAAGTTGGTCAACACTCAAACTCCATGAACAACCTTGCCCCCCCGACAACTCTTACAAGAGTGACACCAGCCATACTCCAGGAATTTGTTCTGCTACAGCCCACAGCACTGGGATTAGTCCTTTTCGCCATCTGACTCCCATTTCAGGATTACCTGTGGCTTGGACCACCCTGGCACAGTGCAGGGACAATGAGCCTGATGGATGTCACCTGAGACAGCCTCAGGTCTGGATATTCTCTTTGTGTTTTGGTGTCTGGAAAAGAGTAGAGAAGGCATCCTTGGGCAGAAATCAGAGGGAAATATGGGGGACATACACATTTAGAAGAAAAAGGAGAGTCATATGTTTAGTGTTTTTTTCTATGGCAGTATCTCACTTTACCCCCATATATTACATCCCAATTATCAACATTGACATTTACACTTGAATGAAGTTCACAGTGCAATCTTCTTTTTTAAAAGGAAATTGGAAAGAAAATAGAATGGCAATTTGGCTCTGGATTTTTTATATCACCGTTGACGACCAGAAATCTAACATAAGGAGAGTTCTGAACAAAAGAAACACCCTCATAGCCTTAATAAGGAATGAGAATGAAAGAAAGTATAGTGCTTAAGTGAACTTGATGCAGATATGTTGCCAGTCCATATAACACACTGCTAATAAACGATTCCTTTAACTGAACACCTAAATAGGATCATTTGACAAAGGAAGCAAGTGTTCCAACCCTGGTGTCAGTGCTACAGAAGCCGAACTCCTAAATTGGGTCCACTGGAATTGAGGAACCCAGACACATGTCCAGAATTCTGCTTCATAACGTGCAAGTCAGTCAAAACATCTGATTGTTTTAAAAGTCTATTTGGAAAGTTTTTAAAATGGGGCTGCACTAAACAAGATGACTGAGTCAGTAAAACCTACTATTGTTATAGTGTTTGCTTGGTCCTTCTTGAGTCTCTACTTCATTACCACCCGGATGCCTATGGCTGTCTCCACCTCTCAGTAACAGTAACTTGCTCGCATCAAGGGCCAGATGTTAATTGGTTGTATCTTTCTTCATGTGGATGTAAGTCAATGTACTATCTCTCAAAAAAGTTTTCCATTTAAGGCCTACTCTGACTTATGGAATGTCAAAGGGGAAGAACTATATTTGGACATTTTGGACACTCTAAACCTTTCAGTTCAGTTCAGCCACTCAGTTGTGTCCAACTCTTTGTGACCCCATGGACTGCAGCACACAGGCTTCCCTGTCCATCACCAATTCCCGGAGCTTACTCAAACTCATGTCAATCAAGTTGGTGATGCCATCCAACCATCTCATCCTCTGTCATCCCCTTCTCCTCCTGCCCCTAATCCCTCCCAGCATCAAAATGAGTCAGTTCTTCGCATCAGGTGGCCAATGTACTGGAGTTTCAGCTCAGCATCAGTCTTCCAATGAATATTCAGGACTGATTTCCTTTAAGATTGATTGGTTGGATCTCCTCACACTCCAAGGAACTCTCAAGAGTCTTCTCCAACACCACAGTTCAAAAGCATCAATTCTTTGGTACTCAGCTTTCTTTAAGAATCCAACTCCATACATGACTACTGGAAAAACCATAGCTTTGACCAGACAGACTTTTGTTGGCAAAGTCATGTCTCTGCTTTTTAATATGCTGTCTATTTTGGTCATAGCTTTTCTTCCAAGGAGCAAGTGTCTTAATTTCATGGCTGCAGTCACCATCCGCAGCTATTTTGGAGCCCCCCAAAATAGTCTCTCACTGTTTCCATTGTTTCCCTGTCTATTTGCCATGAGGTGATGGCAAACCTTTACCTAAGTAAATTTCAGTCTTAATGTTTTGTTCATTTGGAGAAAAAAGGTCCCTGTGTAATCTTAAGAGTGATAGCAGTTGTCTAGACTCTACCTAGACAAGTAAGTTCATTCATCCACCCAGCCCAATCACAAGAAACTGCCCTTTTCAAAGAAGGGACACAGAAGCTTGGGGAATCTGAGACATGCAGCAATAAAGAAGTACGTAAAGGGACTGAAACTAAACAATCAGAGATGTTTGTACCAACCTGTGTGCCTAAGATATAGGTGGTCAGCTTCGGGGGCAGGGGAGAGGAGGTGGTGGCACATATTAGCACCTGCAGCCTCTGCAATTCCCACTGCATTTCAGGATATGCCAGGTCACTTGTGATCGTCTCTAAAATAGACCAATACTGGGAAAGAAGGGGCAACCTTTCCCATTCCCAGTGGTCTCAGTACTAGAGACCATTCAGTATCTCCTTGAAAATGAAAATGAAGTTGCTCAGTCGTGTCTGACTCTTTGCAACTCCATGACCAGGCTCCTCCATCCATGGGATTTTCCAGGCAAGAGTACTGGAGTGGGTTGCCATTTTCTTCTCCAGAGGATCTTCCCGACCCTGGGATTGAACCCAGGTCTCTCGCATTGTAGGAGACGTTTTACCATCTGAGCCACCAGGGTCAGTATCTCCTTGTGGTACCTTACAATACAAATTAAGACTTATAAGTCCACTCTCTCATTACACTAGTTTTGATCTCCTTGCTTATCAGTTTTTTTCTTAGTTGGTAAAAAGAACCATCAGGGAATGATTTCCCCTACCTATTCTCTTAGAAAGGAAGGAGTGCTATTAACAGGATGAAAAAAACAACTAGAGATCATGAACAATAATCATAATTCAAAAGTTAAATAATTAAAACAATGTATCAGGCAATTTACAAAATGTCTCCATGTTAATTATTTCAGTACTCACAATGAAAAAGGTGTCATTGATCATTTTTAAGTCCCTTCTAAAAGTTACTACATTTTATTTGCTAAAGATACTGCAGATTCCTTTGGAAACACATGACCCAGAGCTTCTTGGCTTCCTCCATCTGAAGAAGACAAATTTAGTCATCAACTCGAGTCACAGTGACTCACAGAGCGAGGAGGGAACCTGTGGACTCCTCACACACTTAAGTACTTTGAGCTTGACGGAAGCCCAGGCATCTCTACCTTAAGAGGATCTGCGAGGTCAGAGTGACACAATCCTTCCTTCCCCCAGCACAGCGGCCAGAGCAGGCAGATTACAAGCAGCCCAGCAAGGTCACAACAGCTTCTGTGTCCCAGTCCATCTTAAATAAGGTAACCGTTGATGGAGTTCTGTCACTCATTCCTTCCTTTCTCATGTCAGTCTTCAAATTGTCTTGATTTTCCTCACTCTTACATAATAAATCAAGCTGTCTTTCATGCTGTGGTCAGCAGTTGCTATTCTTTTTTTTTTTTTTTTATATGTTAGAAAGCTGTGATGGCCACTGGGTCCATCTCATCACAGAACAAAGCTCAATGCCACCAGAAACCCTGCCTTGAACTCCCTTCCCCAGGTTTCTCTTTGAATGTTCTTTGTCACCCTAGAGTTACAATTAGATCTACCTCTAGTTCATCTCTCTGTACCTATTTGACACCATCTATGAATCTATCATTAATTGGAAATTGGAGTGGGGAAGAGCTCTGAAAAGAGTGGGAATCTCAGCTGAGTTCCTAGTTGGAACAACAGATTTGCTACCAACTGCAGGTCAGGTCTGTTTGTCTACCTGCTTTACCAACACTTTCAGAGGGCAATTTAGGCAAATACACACACACACACTAAGCTGAGTGAGAAAGACGCTGTTTAGTCCAGGAGAAAGCAGGGATATTCCTCAATGCACATTTGATTCCTGGACACTGGGATGACAATAAGTCTGCTTCAGATATTCACTCTGTTTTATGATTCAGGGGTTGGAATTTTACCTGAAACTTCCAACGTACAAATAACAGAGGGAGAAAGTCAGTTTAGTGGCTTCAAGGGCAATCCTTGTTAAAGGCTTTATGATCCAAGTGGTGGTGTGGTCTTTCTCAATGGATCGATTTTTAACAGTTGGGGGAAAAAATTTTTTTAAACACATTTTTAAATTAAAATTCAATTTAAGTTTGAACAAATAGTTCTGAAATGTCCTGCTATACTATTAGTTCCAGGGTAAGGACTGAGCTTTATTTAGCTTAGTAGGTGTCCTAAAAATATCCTTGGCTAGACACTGCATAAAATGAAAATTAAATGTTGTATCATCTTTGCTTTATTTGTGATATTTTAAAAGTGTGCCTAATTTTTAGAACAAAGTTCAATATCTGAATTCAAGGAAAATTTATTATTTCATATATCAAATGGAAAATAATGGGAACTGGATTTAAAAGTCTTACAATGAATGTCACTTTCTCAAGGTATTACCATTAAAAACTGCTCAAAGATAACTAAGATGAAAAGAAATGCATTGAAGATTTGAACACACTTTCTGCAACTCTACATAACAGTCTCTCTATATTGCAAGCTTCCTTGAAGGTTTGCGTAACTGTAAGCTATAACAACATTTAATATATCATGTCTTCCAGTTAGCAATGTTTACTCAGCAACATAAATAAGGTAACCATGGCTTTAGCAATAATTCTTAACCTGCCAATAATATAGAAAGCATACTGGCAAAATAATAAACCTAGAAGAGACTGAGAATATCATTGCAGATGATTTGATGAATTATAATTTAAAAGTTTTGAGAGAAGTCAAAAGAAAATCGGAGATAGGTTTTATCCTTAGAACTAAAAATGCAAAACGTAAACTCATCAGGTCTTCCCTACAAAAGAGTGGGCTGGCACACCTCCAGGCTCAGCCAGGAGACTGAAAGAGCCTGCAAAAGAGGCACTCCCCCCCCACACACACACTTCAGTGTCCCATTACACAAGGCACACTGTGGGTCCTGAGGGTCACCTCCCTCCTGCAAGAAGCAGGATTCAAGGGGAATGTAACTAACGAAGGAGTTTCTTCATTACACTGTCTGAGGGAACTTACAAGAACGAATATATCACCTCAATGATCTCATCGGGACACCATAATCATTATTATTATTTTAATCTGATGCTCATGTAAGACTATTTTAGGTAAGATCCCTTGGCTCCATTTAAAATTTTTTAGATTTCTGGGTGCCCGACATGAAGACTTTCTTCACAAAAAATATCATTCATTAGTCACATGCTTAGTTTGTGTCATTAGGCACAAATGTCATTTTTCTTAAAGAAATGTGTCACAGAAATCTCAGAATGGCCAGTTAGGTTAAATAGTGACAGAATTTATTGATTCAATGAAAAGATAAAAATAAAAAGGAATCTGGTGTCAGGTTTACAATATTTATTTATTTATTTGGCTGTGTCAAGTCAGTTTCAATTTGCAGGATTTTGGTTGCATCATGCAGGGTCTTTCGTTGCGGTGTTTGGACTTTGTGTGCAGATAAAAGAGAAACTAGTTCTTTTTTTATTTCCTGTCTTTGTGGCATGGTGGAGAATTTGGATAACATATTTTCATTTTCCTATTGACTGGCTGTGGTGTACGGGCTCAATGGTTACACAACATCGGCTGAATTGCTCTGCAGTATGTGGGATCTTAGTTCCATGACCAGGAATTGAACCCACGTCTCCTGCATTGCAAGGTAGACTCTAAGCACTGGACTACCAGAGAAGTCCCAGGTTTACAAGATTTAAACGGACAAGGGACATACATGTCCAGTTAGACTGCTGTCAACCTTAAGAAAGCTTGCACAAGAAAAGCTCAGAAAGAAAATATTTAGGAAGCTTTTTGATAAATGTTCTCTATTTGATGTATTTTGATTTAAAAAACTGAGTTGTTAATTCACCTCCAGTCACACTTGCAGCAAATTGAAAAAAATAAAAATAAAGATTCAACAAATATCCTAACAGTCAGTGTGATTGACTAGACTCAGTATTGCTTTCTCTTTGTGAAATTTTGTGGAAATAAAGCCAACTTGTTTGGGAAGAAGTAACTACATAGAACTCTACCTCTCTTACAAAAAGTATACCTCATAATGACTATGAAACATGGAGACATTATTTTTTATCTTATTTTTTTTAAGAATCTCTCATTTATTTTTAAAGGGTGGGGGAAGATGAATAAGAGAAGTGAAATCAAAGGATCTTATTTTAGATATTTTAACCAAGAAGAGAAACCCAGGAAGAGAAAATTAAAAGAAGCAGAAGTGGACAAGGACAGCAATTGAGTTGTAATATTTTCCAATAGCTGGAAACAAGCAGTTACGCTTCAGCCCTTCAAATATAGATCAAAGAGAAACCTAGTTCTCCTTTTTTGATTCCTTTTGAGTCTTTGTGGCATCATGGAGAATTTTGATAATATATTTTAATTTTTCCTATTGATTTATAATGTGTTCATCTCTTTCTAGTTCTACTTTTCTTTCTCTATTTTTTTTTTTAACACAGTTTAGGAGCTCAGAGATGAAATCTTTAGTTCTAGCCACCCTCTGGCAAATGATCTTATGTCTGACACGAACCCTACTTAGCTCACAGAAGTATTTTGATAATTTAATGAGATAAATTTTATAGGAACTTTTCCCAGTAATGTTCAAAGTTATCTAAATTGGAAATGTGACTATCTGATGATAAGCAGGAGAAGGAGAAGAGGATGCCCTGATGATTCAAAGGGCTCAAAACCAATCCAGTTATCACTAGACGCCTGGTGTTCAAGTGAAACTTTCTTCTCTTTCTTTCTTCTTTCCTTCTACATGTATTTACTTAGTATCATTAGGCATGGTGGTATAGAGAAGTGTACACACAGTCCAGGCTCCCAGAGTTGAGTGGGAATCCCAGTAGCAATGGAGCAGACAATTAAAGGATGGATGCGGGGATTGAGTGGCCTGAAACAACACAATTCTATCTTGAGCTCATTAACATGCATTTCTGAATTTGTTTCCTCATCCATAAAACAGAGATAATTTTCCTGTAAGTTTTGAATGAGATAAATATTTCTAGATCTTAGCAGAGGGCCTAGACTGTGGTGAAGTGAAGTGAAATTCACTCAGTCGTGTCCGACTCTTTGCGACCCCATGGACTGTCCATGGAATTCTCCATGCCAAATACAGAAGTAGGTAGCCTTTCCCTTCTCCAGGGGATCTTCCCAATCCAGGGATCGAACCCAGGTCTCCCGCACTGCAGCCAGATTCTTTACCAGCTGAGCCACTCAATAGATCATAGAGTTACTATCATTCCTACCTGGCTTGGTCAACTGGGAATCCCAAGGAAGGACCATGGCTTTCTCAGAGCATTCTTTGAATTCTGTAGTCAATGGTACTTTTCTGAAGGGCACCCCCAGAGGAGTTCATAGCGGTCCAAACTCAAAAGGCTCAGCTAGAATTTAGGCCTCATAAATGCTGTGAGTTCTCATTTGGTAATTTCTAAATTCACAAATGGTAGCATACATAGATTTGGCTTCGCTCACTGCCTCCTATCCTCCTGATGACAAAAAGGCAATTTTCAAAATATGTATATTCATTTATTTTCTTTGGCTGCCTCAGCTCTTAGTTGCAGCATGTGAGATCCCTGTGGTGTGATGCACAAACTCTCCAGTTGTATCATGTGGACTCAAATACACGAGCTCAGTAGTTGCAGCCCATGGGCTTAGTTGCTCCACACAGCATGTGGTATCTTAGTTCCCCAAACAGTGATTGAACCTGGTGTCCTGCATTTAAAGGCAGATTCTTAACCACTAGACCACCAGCAAAGTTCCTAGGAAACTTTTTAAAATCATGGATATTAATGCTAACTGCAGCAGGCTACGAAGTTATTGTTGTTCAATCACCAAGTCATGTCTGTCTTTTCGCTACCAGATGGACTGTGGCACTCCAGGCTTCCCTGTCCTTCCCTATCTCCAGGAGCTTGCTCAGACTTATGTCCATTGAGCTGATGATGCCATCCAGTATTTATAAATAATAATTTTCTGGTAAGACCATAAAAAATATAAGCTTTCATCAATATGTCACTACTAAGGAAACAAAGACTGAATTTCCAGTCTGGGTTTTCAGTAGTTTCCAGCAGTTCTGAATACTGTACCATTCTGGACCTCCAAGACAAGGAAACACTAGACCAGCAGTTCTCTACTGGGAGGAAGTTTATTCCTAGGGGAATATCTGGCAATGTCTGGAGACATTTTTGGTTGTCACAACTGGGGAAGAGGACAACTGGCATCTAAATGTCAGAGGCCAGGGTGGTGCTAAACATCCTGTAATACGCAGGAGAGACCCCCCCCCCACAATAAAGAATTATCTGACCAAAACTGCAAAAATACTAAGGCTGAGAACCCCATGCTAAGACATGAGGAATGCATACAGCAGCCAATCCTGCCACATGACAAGGGTCTTCCTGTGTAACCGTCATTTTATTTCACCAGGTACTCCTCAAGGTGGGCTTCCCTGGCAGCCCAGTGGTGAAGAATCTACCTGCCAGTGCAGAATATGCAGGAGACCTGAGTTCAGTTCTTAGGTCTGGAAGACCCCTTGGAGGAGCAAATGGCAACCCACTTCAGTATTCTTGTCTGGAGAATCCCATGGACAGAAAAGCCTGGCAGGCTATAGTTTATACAGTCATAAGGAGTTGGATAAGACTTAGCGACTAAATAACAACACTCTTCAAGGTAGAAGTTATCTCTAGTTTACAGATAGAAAATGGAAATGAACGTAATATGACAATTCACCCAAAGCCCTCTGATGGTAGAGGAACTGAACCTGAAACTTGATCTGCCTAATTCCAAGGCTTCAGTGCCTAAACCCTGATTTAATGTCTCTTGTGTGTGTGTGTGTGTGTGTGTGTGTGTGTGTGTGTGTGTGTGACCTTGGTCCTTGCTTTCTAAATTTTTACTGGCAAATTGGCTAGTGTTGATTTTGGCTGAAGAAAACACTCCATGACCTGTTCAGAGGACGTACGCTCAGAATTGCACCCGACCTCATGCACTGAGCTATATGGGCTGAAGATCTGCTTTCTCTTACTCTGTTCTTGGCCTTGATGAGTCAATAAGCTCACAGTCCCTGGGTGCTAGAGGGACTCTGACAGACCTAGGCACTTCTTGCTGAGGGATTTGTACCCCTACTAAGCAGGGAGATAAATTGGAAATACAATTTCCAATAAATGCTGTGAGATAAATTGGAAAACACACAGAGAAGCCAACAACTCAAGCAACCAAAGTCAATGCCCTGACTGAATTGCTGGCACCAAGGACCCATATGGAGGTGACCCCAGCTGGCAGAATAAGGCTGATGCAGCCCTGTGAGATACTGTTACTCATTTACTTCCCAGTGGTCAGTGAACCAATCAACCATCAATCAGCTTCTGTGTACAGGTCATGTTCTCAGCAGCTCTGACTGACTGAGGGTTATTACTCAAAGGTGGCACCTTGGCTAAAATTAGAGGACAAAGGTATGTGTTGGTTTGTGGTTGACTTGGTCCAATGACCTAGAGGTGTGTGAACCTTAGGGACTGAAGAAGAAGCAGTATTTTTGTTTTGTTTTGTTTTGTTTTTAGCTTCAAAATTATCTCATTTAATCCTCCCAAGAACATGTTTGCATAAAAATCATTGAAATTCTCATTTTACAAATCAAAATTTGATACCCACATAAATTTAGGTACCTTCCCAAGGTAACATGGCTAATAAGAGAAGCAGTATTTTTGGATGGTAATCTTTGGGGAAAGGGCAGACTTTGCAAAGCTCTAGGTCAAGGCTGGCAGCCTTGGTTTCAGGCTGCAGGCTGTGACACCAGCATCTGAAATAACCCTCAGCCCAAAGAGGTAACTAATGAGGACAACACATTTTAATGTGAGCCCATCCCTAACAACTAAAACCTCCTCTCTGTTTGCTTGTCACCTGGGAAAAATTGGTTTGGCTAGGAAAGCAGGAAGTTGAGGGGGGAGATGGATAAGATGAGGAGGGAGAGGGAATCTGACTGATTTGGTCTGAGTTTTTGCTTTCCTCCAGTGGTTATGAAGGTGAACTTCCCAAAGAGAAGAAGGCAGAAAACTTGGTGTCCAAGGTCACTAGACTCTGAAGTTCTGAACATGAAACTTCTCACCTATCCTGTGCATGGAACTCAAAGCAGTCAAATGAACACTTTTCTCATTAAAAAAAAAAAAAATTTTCCTTTGCCAAATTTTAAACTTTTTGTTTTGAATTAATTTCAAATTTATGGAAAAGTTGAAAGAATAGCACAACCCAGAATCCGCAGATATTGACATTATACCACATTTACATTCTTATTCTCTCTTTACAAAATGTACATATTCTTAATGCTTGTTTATATACATATTTTTATTATTTCCTAAACCGTTTAAGACTAAATTGGAGACATGGTGCTACTTAATCCTTAAATACTTCCATGTGTATTTCCTAAAAAGTAGGACATTTTCTACATAATCATAGAAGTGATCAAACTTGAGAATTTGATATTCATGTAATATTTATTATTTATCAGATCTACAGAGCTTACTCAAATTTCACTTGTCAACCTGAAAATGTTCTTTTTGACAAAAGAAAAAATGATTTTCTGGTACAGGATCAAAAGTTGCTATTGTCTCCTTCATTTATTTCAGCTCTGATTTTTATGATTTCTTCCCTTATACAAATTTTAGGGTTTTTGTTCTTCATTTTCTAGTTGCTTTAGGTGTAAGGTTAGGTTGCTTATTCAATGTTTTTCTTGATTCTTAAGGGAGCTTTGTGGGTCAACCCAAGATGAGCAGGTCATGGTGGAGAGGTCGACAGAATGTGGTCCACTGGAGAAGGCAATGGCAAACCACTTCAGTTTTCTTGCCTTGAGAACCCCATGAACAGTATGAAAAGGCAAAATGATAGGATAATGAAAGAGGAACTCCCCAGGTCAGTAGGTGCCTGATATGCTACTGGAGATCAGTGAAGAAATAACTCTAGAAAGAATGAAGGGATGGAGCCAGAGCAAAAACAATACCCAGCTGTGGATGTGACTGGTGATAGAAGCAAGGTCCGATGCTGTAAAGAGCAATATTGCATAGGAACCTGGAATGTCAGGTCCATGAATCAAGGCAAATTGGAAGTGGTCAAACAAGAGATGGCAAGAGTGAATATAGACATTCTAGGAATCAGCGAACTAAAATGGACTGGAATGGGTGGGTTTAACTGAGATGACCATTTTATCTACTACTGCAGGCAGGAATCCCTCAGAAGAAATGAAATAGCCATCATGGTCAACAAAATAGTCCAAAATGCAGTACTTCGATGCAATCTCAAAAATGACAGAATGATCTCTGTTCGTCTCCAAGGCCAACCATTCAATATTACAGTTATCCAAGTCTATGCCCCCAACCAGTAACGCTGAAGAAGTTGAAGTTGAACAGTTTTATGAAGACCTACAAGATCTTTTAGAAAATTATAGGGGACTGGAATGCAAAAGTAGGAAGTCAAGAAACACCTGGAGTAACAGGCAAATTTGGCCTTGGAATGCGGAATGAAGCAGGGCAAAGACTAATACAGTTTTACCAAGAAAATGCACTGGTCATAGCAAACACCCTCTTCCAACAACACAAGAGAAGACTCTACACATGGACATCACCCGATGGTCAACACCGAAATCAGACTGATTATATTCTTTGCAGCGAAAGATGGAGAAGCTCTATACAGTCAACAAAAACAAGACCAGGAGCTGACTGTGGCTCAGATCATGAACTCCTTATTGCCAAATTCAGACTTAAATTGAAGAAAGTAGGGAAAACTGCTAGACCATTCAGGTATGACCTAAATCAAATCCTTATGATTATACAGTGGAAGTGAGAAATAGATTTAAGGGTCTAGATCTGATAGATAGAGTGCCTGATGAACTATGGACTGAGGTTCCTGACATTGTACAGGAGACAGGGATCAAGACCATCCCCATGGAAAAGAAATGCAAGAAAGCAAAATGGCTGTCTGGAGAGGCCTTACAAATAGCTGTGAAAAGAAGAGAAGTGAAAAGCAAAGGAAAAAAGGAAAGATATAAGCATCTGAATGCAGAGTTTCAAAGAATAAGATGTGTATAAGAGACAGCAAGTGGGGTGCCAGCCAGTGTGCCCAACTGTGCGCCCGCCAGTGAGCCTGCCATCCGGCGAGCCAGCCAGCATGCCGCCAGAGCACCCGCCAGTGTGCCTGCCAGTGCGCTTGCCATCCGGCATGCCAGGCAGTGTGCCCGCTAGTGCGCCTGCCAGTTGGGGGCCAGCCATCGGGCCCTCCAGTGCACATGCCATTTGGATGCTAGGCAGCGTGCCAGCC
>SJXQ01008186.1:0-57103 GCA_006408695.1 Aepyceros melampus
GGGAGGGGGGAGGTGGGGGTCGGGATTGGGAGTTCATGTACACTCGTGGCTGATTCATGTCAATGTGTAGCAGAGCGAATGCAGTATTGTAAAGCAAAACAAACTAAAAAAATAAAAATTACTTTAAAAAAAATAATATAAGACCAGCCACTTACGTGCTAAAGCCTCTCTGATTGGATGACTTCCCATCACAATTAGAATAATATGCAAATTCTACTTTGGCCTAAAAGACAGGTCAGGTTCCTTGCCAGCTCTGCACTGGCTATTGCCTCTGCCCAGAAAACTCTTCCTCCTAGAATCTGCAAAGCTTGCTCCTCACTTCAGTCAGGTCTCTGCTCAAATATCACCTCTTTAGAGAGGACTTTCCATGCCATTCACCACATTGTCATCCCAGTGTCTATCTTATTATTCTGTTTACTTTTAAAATAGTGCTTGTGAATCTTTGACTTTTAAAGGTATATTTGTTTGTTTTTGTCTGTTTCCCCCCCAAAGATTGCAAACATCTCAGTGCAAAGACTTTTCTGCCTTGTTCACCCTAAGTGTCTAGAACAAGTGCTTAATAAATACAGTACTTGATAGGTGAACAGATGCATAACTATATGTGCAAACTTCAAGAGGAAGGGATGGGATGTAGATGATAGGTAAGGAGGCAGTGGCTCAGGTAAAGAAGGTCGTATAAATACAATCAAAGCTGTGATGTCATTCTAGAAGCAGAGAATGCAATAATGATGAAAGGCCAGGGAATGGACTTGGAAGGGCCTCTCAAGCAGCCGTGTTGGGTAGAAATTTCTGCAATGATGGAAATAGTCTATATCTCTGCTGTTCAAGGCAGTAGCCACTGGCCACATGTGGCTGCCGAACCCTTGAAATGGTCCAGTGGGACTAAGCAACTGAATACTAATTTTCTTTAATTTTAACTTACATTCAATAGACACATGGGGCTAGTGGTTATAATAGTAGACAGCAAAGCTTTAGAACCTGAAGAATTCCTTCCCCTGACTTGTGATTTTGGAATAATAACATATGCCTCACTTAGTTATTGAGAGGACTAATGATATCCAATTGTCATGTCTGAAACATAGTTAGCCCTCAAAAAATAATAGCTGCAATGACCACTCGGTGTTGCCAATAAAAGGACTTTCAGTACGTGCCATGTAGATTGACCCTAAAGTACACACTTTTATGACTTTTTATTGTAATTTTTTGTTTGCTTGAGCTAGTGGATAACCAATGTGTGTGGGTCTATATTTGAGCTCACAAACTAAAAATAGTAAACAACCATTCTAGGTTGTCAGGAAGGCCTACCAGAGGTAAATGATGAATCCAAGTGCATCAGCTTGCTGACACTTATAATGAGCTAATTAGTTTTGACAACAGCTCATTCAGCATTTGTGAAAATTGGATCTGTAACATTACTGTTTGCTTTAATACTTAGCATCAAAATAAAGGGGAATGTATTTACTTATTGGAAACACTATATTGAATTCTTTAAAGGTTAAACTGTTTTGGAGATATATGTTTTTCTTGCCAGTAGCTCGTTGTAGTTTCTTCCACACAGAATCCAGAAAACAAAATGAACACAGATATAGAACATAAGCAGACCATTTTCACTAACCCTTAGGAATAATCTAATCTAATAATCAAATTGCACAAGTTTGTTCAGGATAAGCATCGTGCTTATTTTTAGGCCAAGAGAATTTGCAGTCCACAGCAGCAAAGATGAAAGTGACATTCCATTGCCCCTGACTAAGTGTCTGGTGGAGGAGACTCAGAGACTTGAAATCCAAGGATGGATGTTTTTAAGTTAAATACAGGCTTAAAAGCATTAGCAGAAGTTAATGTTCTTATTAAGAAGGCCAATTAATCTGCATCGGTGGGAAACCACTTTGCAGTAGTCGAAAAACTGCCCTAGAAATGGATATAAGTGAGATTGGAGCAGAAAGGGAACGAAAATTTACTTTTCTACAGGGAAGTCTTTCCTTACTGCCCTCCTAGCTTTGCCATTTGACATGCAGATGCTTTCTCGTCCACCCATGACTGTGAGTCTAGGATAGCAGAAGGGGAAGACTTACCAATGGGCATCACTAAGAAAAAGGCAGCCAGCAGAGGACGAAGCAGCCGACCACGATGCCCAGCGTTTTGGCCGCTTTCTTCTCGCGCGAAAATTTGAGCAGTCTCACGGAGAAGTGCGTTTTGTTCTTGGCACTGCTCACCCCGCTGCCTCCTACCGGGGCGTTTTTGCGATGGATGCGGAGCGTCACCTGCTCCGAGTCTGACTTGTCGGTCTTGAGGCCGGACTTGAGGCCCCGGCTCTCCCTCTTGGCCACCACGTAGACCCGGCAGTACATGACCAGGATGATGGTCAGCGGCACGTAGAAGGAGCCCAGAGCCGAGAAGAGCACGTAGCCCGGCTCCTCGTTGATCTGGCAGATGGTCTCGTCCTCCGGGGCCGGCTGCCTCCAGCCGAAGAGGGGCCCGATGGAGATGACCAAAGAGAGCGCCCAGACGCAGAGCAGGGCCATGAGGCCCCTCTTCTGGGTGACGATGGTGGGGTAGCGCAGAGGATAGCTCACGCCGATGCAGCGGTCGATGGAGATGATGCAGAGCCCCATGATGGAAGCCGTGCAGCACAGGACGTCCACCGCCGCCCAGACATTGCAGAAGACCCTGCCGAAGGCCCAGTAGCCCAAGATCTCGAAGATAGCGGAGAAGGGCAGCACTGTGGAAGTGAGGAGAAGGTCGGCCACCGCCAGGTTGACGATGTAGTAGTGTGTGACCGAGTGCAGGTGCCGGTGGCAGGCCACGGAAAGGATCACGAGGATGTTCCCCAGCACCCCGAAAAGGATGAGGCCCCCCAAGATCACCCCAAGCAGAATGGCCTTGGAAATGTTCACCGGGGGCGGCGGGTGGGTGCAGTTGGAGCTGTCGGAGGCATTTCCGGAGAGAAACACCATGGTCCCAGCCCCCCGGGGCCGGGGCCGGCAAAGTCCGGCTCTTGAGGGCCACCCCTAGGCGGGCGCGGAGGAGGGGAGCGAGGGAGCGGGAAGTCAAAAGCTCTCGGCTCCCAGGAGCCTCTTCTGCTGGGGTTGTCCGGGGCTAAGAGAGAACGTGAGGGAGGAAGCAACCCCGGCCAGCCCGGGAAACCCTCAGTAGGCCACGCAAAGGGGTAAGGCTTTAAAGGCGACATGGCCAGGGGCGCGCGGAGCTGCCAGCCGACCCTCTCCACCCGTAGCGTTGGCCCGGGGCCCGGCTCCCTCCCTATCCGAGCCTCAGCACGGAACTCAGGGAGACGCGATGCAAAAGGCAATCCCAGAATTATGGCAGTCCCCTTTCCTGCACTGTCCGCTCCGTCTGGGTGAGAAGTTTGAGCATTCTGCACATAACTGGAATTCAAAACTTCAGTCTCCCCCCACAAACCACAAGCAAGTACTGGTCTGCCGTCGACTCTCAAAGGCGCGGACCGTTGGCATCTGGGCGCTTCTCCCCACCCGCAGTTACACTCGGTGTGGCTGGATTCATGATAGATCGCGCAGGCCAAGGGGAAACGCGGATGTGAAATGTTCACCAAGAGCGAGATGGCTGCGGAGCGTAGTTTGCCAGCGTTGTCCTGAAACAGCGCAAAGAAATGCAGAGTGTAAGCCAGCCGCCTCGGAGAGCGAGGCCGTGCTAGACGCGGGGTTTGACCCGGCCCGAAGCCCCGCTGACTCTGAGATCCCGAAACGACCCGTCCTGCCGCAGCCCAGCGCGCGGGAGGGGACCGCGAGCCGTGCCCAGCCGCTGGGCACCTGCCCTGGCGCGCTCTTCCTCGCGGCCTCCGGCGGTGTTCAAGGACCGAGGCAAACACACCCCAAGCTCCAGCACGGCCGGCGTGAAATCAAAATCTGAAAATAAATTAATTTAAATCTAGCTTGAAATTAAAATCTAACCCGAGTGGCGCGATTTGAGGCTGAAGGGTATGCCGCGCCGAGCCAAGCTGATGGAAACCCGGAGGATCTCCCCGGTGGCCACTTGCACAGGTTGCTTCGCAGTCACCTGGAGGGGGCGGCCTGGGAGAGGGAGTCGCCGAGACCCGGGGACCGCAGAGTCAGTGCCACGCGCACGCTCACGCCAGAGGAATTCACACTTGAGTGTGCAAGCGCGCCGGTCTGTCGACCAGCCAAGCCGGCCTGAAAGCCGGGTCCAGAGCAAAGCCCTCGGGACACAACGAGGGCTGAACCTGACTCTAGGAAAGGTCCGAGAGTCCTTTCCGAGCCACAGGATCAGGGGTCCCGGAGGACTCGAGCCTCTAGCCACGCCCAGGAGGGCCCTGAGGGTTCCGGGGAGGAGTGAGAGCACGGAGCATCGCTAAGCCTGAGGGGCTTTGCTGGCGGCAGTCACTGCGGATTTTGTAGGCGTAAAAATCAAGTCCGCGAGCCGGCTGCCAGGGGACGCCTCATATTTATTTTCCAAGCCAGGAGCCACCGTCTGCGAAAGAAAGGTAGATTTCCATAGCTGCGAGCAGACCACAGGGACTCCGGTGGGAATGCGGGGGAGTGGGGACCCACCTTGCGGCTGGGCCCCGAGGCGGGATTCCCTCAGCAAAGGCTTCTGTGAAAATCCCAAGTTCTAGAGCTCACAGGTGATAACGCAAGCAACTGCAGAAACCCGTTTCCCCTTACCGCGGAGCGATAAATACGCTGTTAAAAACACACTTGTTAACTAGGGGATAAGTTCCCAGAATACAAGAGGGAAACGCGATGGGGTGGGGAAGGGGGGAGAAAGACGGAGCAGGAGCTTGGGGAAAGTGGGAGTAGGGTCTCGCCTAAAGGCCCCGGGAGGGTTGCCCTCACCCGCCCGGCCCTGCAGCGCACTCACCTGGAGCGCGGATGCAGAGCCACTGGTGCGCGCGCGCCGCGAGAAGTGGAGCGGCCCGCGGGCCCCCGAGCAACTCCGCTGCCTCCTCCCTGCGGGGAGAGGGGACCGTCTCTCCCACCAAACAGTTCCCGGTCGTTTTGCACCCTCTGACTCACACCTCTACCAGAGACGTCTTTAAGATCCTGGCTCACAGACGCTTTACCTGGAGATTTTAACAATAAAGGAAACAGAAAACGAAAAAAAAATACAGTCAAGCAATAACTCCACCTTCGCCCTTTTAATATTCAGCTCCCCTACATCACAAAGACTGGCAAGGAACTTTGCGGCTCTCGCTGACGTAACACAGTCAGTAGCCCCAGCTAGTACCGTAATCTCCTGCTGTTACCGTATTACTCGGCGGTAATAGGCCCTATGCGCCCACTAGATTTTGTTTTGTTTTGTTTTGTTTTTTAATTTTTGGCTTTTGCCTTTTACCTTGAGTGAATTAGGCTCTCGCTTTACTTTAAGAAAGTGTGTGAGAGGAGAAGAGGAAGCGGGGAGAAGGAATTTTTTTATTTGTAGTAAATAACTTCTTTACATGATCCTGATTTTAAAAATAAAGAAAAATAGACATTTGCCAGACAAGTATTACAGTGCGTATGATGTGTTCAAAGAAATGCCCAGTAGATTTACTTTTGAACAGCTTGATTCAATTAACACTTGGACTAGGTTCTGTTAAAATCAAAAAGAAGCATATTGTTATGCCAAATATGCAGGTGAATTATATTGTTTGCAGATGTTTTAAGAAGAATGTAAAATCAGATAAGTTTCAATAAATCTGATTGTAATAAAATTATAATTCCAGAAGAATAAAGTGAGCATATCTAAACCTTTTGAAATATGATTCACTTCTCATTTCTGCAGACAAATGGATTAGGAAAGCATGTTGGTTCCACTGCAAGTTTCTTACACAGCTTAGTGTTTTTAAATTGCTATTTATTATTTTCCAGTTTCCACAAGAAAATATATCCTTTACAAGAGTGCTGTTGTCTAGTCACTAAGTGGTGTCTCTTTTGCCACTCCATGGACTGTAGCCTGACAGCTACTCTGTCCATAGGATTTCCCAGGCAAGAGTGCCGAAGTGGGTTGCTATTTCCTCCTCCAAGGGATCTTCCTGACTCAGGAATCAAATCCGTGTCTCTTGTGTCTCCTGTATTGGCAGGCAGATTCTTTACCACTGGTGTCACTTGGGAAGTATGCCCCCCTCCACCGCCCCACCCCCCCCCACACAAAAGACTATTCTCTTTAATTTTCTTAATGAATGAATAATTAGAGTTCGAAGAGTGACATTGCAAGTCTTATTTACTTTTTTTTTTTTTGATAAATCCCATGTGCTTTTTACCTTACAGTTGAATAAAGTCATCTGTTGTTTGGAATATTGGAGAAATGCCAGAATTTTTGCCATTCTTGATTGTCATCTCCTAAGTCCCCTCCTTTCATTTTTATTGATTCAAGCAAAACACTCTGTTTGTAAAGTATAGTAGGCTCTGTTAAATAGTAACAGAGAGGTAAGTACTTGAATTCCCTCCCCTTAACAGAAGTTTATTATTACCTTTTTCAAGAGAAATGTTTGAAAGACTTTTATCATAGCAATATACCTCAAAATATCTCATAGAAATGCCCTCAGGAAGATGAGGGGAGGAGGAATCAGGGAGAAGGGATTTTTTTGCTTCATCCAAGATCTAGTGTAAGATAACCTCTTTCTTAAAACCAATGCCATTCTACCCTCACATCTATAGGAGTGGTACCGACACTTATCTGGAGAAGGGAGTGGCAACCCACTCCAGTATTCTTGCCTGGAGAATCCCATGGACAGAGGAGCCTGGCGGGCTACAGTCCATGAGGTCACAGAGTTGCACGCAACTTAGAGGCTAAACAACAACAACAAACAGCAACGGACACTTATCACATTTAATTAGACTTTAATACTATTTGATTAATTTTTGACTTGACTTTATTATTTTAAAAATAAATACACAAATGGCTTTTTTTATTCATAAACTGAATTCTATGTTGAAGGAGAAGCAGACATGAGAGGAGACAGGAAATCTGGGTTTGCTCTCATCCTTAAGTCACTTGCTGTCTGAGATGTAGTCCCCTGGGTTGGAAAGGCTGCATCAGTTCCCTGAGACTCCTACATCTTATCATCCAATATGTATATAATGTCTGTTCTTCAGAAATCCCACCCACCAGAGGACTATATTACTGTTTAGTTTCTTTTCCATTAACTTTTTAGCATGAATGCAAGCTTTCTGGTAAGATCTGTTCCATGGTAGGTAAGGAAATAGTGTAATCAAGAAGAGCAATAAAAATTGCTCAACTCTACAGGGTCAAAATGTACAAAGACTTTGAAACTCTCCACCTCCCATCCCTAACTAACAAGCATACTCATAATCCCAGCCCCCTCAACGGAGAAACCCAAGCCAGCTCTTTATTTCCAACTTGGCCCCCGGATGGTGCCAGGTAGGTCTTTCAAATCTGCTTCTAAACCTGTGAACATCAACATTTGCTAAACTAACTCTCAGAACCAATCTTTCTGTAGCTAATCACAGACTGGCTAATAGGAAACTATTAATCTCCTTAAAGAATGGTTGACATGGATGCCCCAGAAGATGTTCAGTGAGATCCATGAGAAGGGGCAGTGAGGTCAGAGTAGGCTGTGAAGTGGTAAAGGTCTGTTCCTGCCCTCCTGTGAGACCAGGATGAAACTCACTTTCACTTTTTCACTCTGGAGACAAGAAAGATTGGAAAACAGATCAGGGAAAACTGCTATTTGCTTACAGGAAATCTGTAAGTACAAGAATATCAGGACACCACAATAGTGCATTCAGCTGCCTCAAGCATCAGTAATGTGCAACATATCCAGAAAAAAAAAATCCTGGCAAATCTTCACATGTGCTGTGGGCTGAAGCCTTCATTCCTGTGCAACAGTGGTACACAGTGCTCAATGACCTCTGCTTTTCTTTCCTTTCAGAACTTCCACAGGAATTCCTCTCATTGGTAGATTATAACCCCAAATCTGGCTGGCAGAGATTCTTCCATCCATTGGAATGCAGAGAGGGACATAGAGAAGGGAAAATAATTCTGAGTGGCTGATGGGTAATTTAGTATAATGTCCACTGGTATTTTTATAGTGGTGTTTCCCCTTTCTGTCTTATTGGTTTTTAAATACTCTTTACATATTATGGCAGCCATGAAAATGTGCTATCAAGCTCTCCTGATGCATAATTGACTGACAATCTCACATTTTCTCCTTCAGGATCCATCCCTGTGCTTATTCTATACTTCCTATGGGCTACTCCCAACCAATGGCGAAGCATGGAAGAGGTCTACTGCAGGCCTGTTACTATAAGACCTGGGATTTCCTGAATGGCGAACTTTGTCTCATGTGCTCCTCATTGGCTGGCCAAAACTTTCTCCTAACTGTGCGACAGTCTGATATATTTCTTTCCCAGTATTTCTTCCTTCCTCTCTTCTTCACAGGATTCTGAGTTAGATCATAGTTTGAAGGCTCTCTTTCTCCAACTTTCCCTTTTTCCTTCATAGGAATTTCCCCCTTATATCTTTTGCATGATTAATCATGTCTCTGTGTCTGTTTCAGTTCAGTTCAGTTCAGTCGCTCAGGTGTCTGACTCTTTGCGACCCCATGAATCGCAGCACGCCAGGCCTCCCTGTCCATCACCAACTCCCGGAGTTTACCCAAACTCATGTCCATCTAGTTGGTGNGCCTTACAGTTTCACATCCTCAAATTTAACCAACTACAGATTGTGTGGTTCCAGATGAAAAGCTGGATTTAGAAAGGCAGAGGAACCAGAGATCAAATTGTTAAAATCCGTTGAATCACAGAAAAAGCAAGAGAATTCCAGATAAACATCCACTTCTGCTTCATTGACAACACTAAAGCCTTTGACTGTGTGGATCACAACACACTGAAAAACTCTTAAAGAAATGGAAATACCAGACCACCTCACCTGTCTCCTGAGAAACCTGTATGCAGGAAAAGCAACAATTAGAACCAGACATGGAACAATGGACTAGTTCAAAATTGGGAAAGGAGTACCTCAAGGCTGTTTATTGTCATCGTGCTTATTTAACTTATATGCAGAGTATATCATGTGAAAAGGCAGACTGAATGAATCACAAGCTGGAATCAAGATTAACAGGAGAAATAGCAACAACCTCAGATAGGCAGATGATACCACTCTAATGGTAGAAAGTGAAGAGGAACTAAAGAGTCTCTTGATGAGAATGAAAGAGGAAAGTGAAAAGGCTGGCTTAAAACTCAACATTCAAAAAAATAAGATCATGGCATCTGGTTCCATGACTTCATGGCAAATAGACTGGGGAAAAGTGGAAACAGTGACAGATTTTATTTTGGGGGGGCTCTAAAATCTCTACCGATGGTGAGTGCAGCCATGAAATTAAAAGACACTTACTTCTTGGAAGAAAAATTGTGACAAACCTAGATAGCATATTAAAAAGTAGAGACATCACATTGCTGACAAAGGTCTGTATAATCAAAACTATAGCTTTTCCATTAGTCATGTACAGATGTGAGAGTTGGACCATAAAGAAGGCTGAGCACCAAATGATTGATGCTTTCAAATTGTGGTGCTGGGAAAGACTCTTGAGAGTCCCTTGGCCATCAAGAACATCAAACCAGTCAAACTATAGGAAATCAACCCTGAATATATGTTGGAAAAACTGATGTGAAACTGAAGTTTCACTACTTTGGCCACCTGGTGCGAGAACCAACTCATTGGAAAAGACCCTGATGCTGGGAAAGACTGAGGGCATGGGAAGGGGTCAACAGAGGATGAGATGGTTGGATGGCATTACTGACTCAATAAACATGAATCTGAGCAAACTCCAGGAGATAGTAAAAGACAAGGAAACCTTGCATGCTGCAGTCCTGGGGTCGCAAAGAGCTGGACTTGACCTAGCGATTGAACAACAAACAACAGATTGTGTAGTACTATGTGTGTGCTAAGCCTTCCAGGCTCCTCTGTCCATGGAATTCTCCAAGCAAGAATACTAGATTGGGTTGTCATGCACTTCTCCATGGGATGTAGTACTATAGGGCATATTTAATTCAAAAAATCTGCACATATGTGGACCTAGGTAATTTAAACAGTGTTGTTCAAGGGTCAATTGTGTTGTTATTTAAAACAATAAAGACTTGGAGATATATATATATATATATATATATATATATATATATATAAAACATTGCAATGCAGCAGGACTCTATGGGACCTTCTCAAGACAGACCCATTCCCCCATATCCTCTGCTTTAGCTCCTCTCTGAAGTACCTAGATAATAGTATCTGATGCATGCTAAAACCACCACAAAAGGGATGAAATTAACTACTTGATGGTCAGGAGCACTTAGCCCACAGACCTTCTGTATTAACCAACCAGAAAATTATGGATGAGCTGATCACATATTTTGGAATATCCTTTCCTCATCTTGCCTTTAAAAATGCTTTGGTGAAACCTTTTGAGGAGTTCAGGGTTTTTGAAAGTGAGACACTCCTTCTCCTAGTATTGGTGTCTTACAATAAAGCTGTAAGACTTTCTTTCACCACAATCCATGTCTGTAGATTTATTAGCAGGATCTGGCCAGGTATGATAGTAATCACTTGCATGAGTAGTTACAACGGGAGGTCCTGGTAAGGAACTTGGAATGATAAGCTACCACCAACCAGAAGAAATCAGAAAAAGTCAAAAGGAGAGAGGGGACGCCAATCCATATGTCATACTAACCTCCAGAATCCTTCTCATTGTAATCCATCTCGACTGAATGATGCGCATGCCACCAGGAAGGACCTTGAGTCAGAACCAGAAACAACTGGAAACCAATCCCGTCACTATAAAACCAGAGACTGCAAGCCTGTGTGGCACAGGAGTTCTCCTGGGTTTCCTTACCCTGCTGCTCTCCACCCAAGTGCCCCTTTCCAATAAAGTCTCTTGCTTTGTCTCCTCAGACAATTCATTTCCTATTGTTACACAAGAGCTTATCCTCAGGCCCTGGAAGGAGTCGCCCTCCCTGCAACAGACTGGCCTTACTGAATGTGGATGGCAGACTCATTTCGTTCAGTAACAACATAGGAAAAGTGACTAAATTAGACGTATATGTTAAAATATTATTTGTCTACCGATCATTGTTTGGCCTATTGATGAAAAGCATTTCAAAGTGTTTCATCTCCCAAAATATATTGAAAATGTCTCAAGTATTAGAAAGATAATTGTCCCCACACCCCCGCCCTTTTCACCATCAAGTATAGTAGCAGTATCAGGCTTTTTCAAAGTTTCTGTTTCTTTTTCATTTCCCATTCATTTCAAGATTAACTCCAATTTGGAATCTTTCCCCACTTTTATCATCTACAGTGTCTTCCTAAATCTTTATTCTACTTGACCTCTGCCAAAGTTGACTCTATTGAACTGTTTCACTTTCAAAACTACCATTATTAAAACCTGCTAGGATAACTTTAGAGGTTGAAGAAAGGGTACTGAATGAACTGGAGCAGGAGGAAACTTTCTGTGTTGATAGAATATTCTTCATCTTGATGTGAGTGATCAAGATTTGTACATTTTACTCTATGTTAATTATACATTAAAAAAAGAAGTCTGCTACCATTTAGAAAACACACTTTAACCAGAGCTTTTCCAATCTTCATTTATTTAATACCTTCTTTTTTATTCCATGATTTCTGTTTTATCTGACAGCCTGGTGCTATTTTTAATTAAAGGTAAATTTACATACAGTAAAATGTACAAATCTCAAGTGTTAATTCAATGAGTTTTTAAAAAATACATATCTTTACATTGTACAGAAAGCATACATGTCTTCCTAAGCATTGCTTTAGTTACATCCCACACATTTTGATATGTTGTATTTTCATTATCATTCATTTCAAAATATTTTCTAATTTCTTTTGTGAATTCTTCTTTGGTCCCTAGGTTATTAAGAAAATAATCCCTCAGATAGTTGAAGTATTTCAACGTATCTTATTATTACTTATGTCTAATTTAATTCTATTGTGATCAGAGAACAAATAGAACTCTGCATGATTTCAGTCTTATGAAATGCATTGAAACTTATTTTATGCCCTAGACAATGGTTTGTCTTGGTCTTTTTCCCAGTTTTTAACTGGGCTGCCTTTTCTTTTTGAGTTGAAAGTATTCTTTATATAGTCTTGATACTAGATTTTAATTAGACATAAATTTGAAAAAAATTTTCTTCACATTCTATAGGTGTCTTTTCACTTTCCTGATAGCTTCCTTTGAAGCATGAAACTTTATTTTTATAAAGTCCATTTTATCTATTCTTTTTCTTTTCTTTCTTATACACTTTCATATCAGACTCGATTTCCTAACCCAAAACTATAAAGATTTACCCTCTGTGTTTTCTTCTAAGAGTTTTATAGTTTGGGGTATTACATTTAGGCCTTTGATCTATTTTGAGTTAATTTTTATGTGTGATGTGAGGTAAGAGACCAACTTCATTCTTTTGCATGTAGATACCCAATTGCTCCAGCATCATTTGTTGAAAATACTATTCTTTTTTCCTATTAAATAATCTTGGCACCATTGTTGAAAATCATTTGATCATAAACGTGAGAGTTTATTTCTGGATTTTCAATTCTCTTCCATTAATTTATGTCTATCCTCACACTAGTATATGTCTTCTTGATTACTGTTGCTTTGTAGTAAGTTTTGAAATATAGAAGTGTGAGTCATCCAACTTTGTTCTTTTTTGAGATTGTTTTGGCTATTTTTGGTCCCTTGCATTTCCATATGGACTCTTGGTCAGCTTACCAGTTTCTACAAAGAAGCCTGATGGGATTCTAGTAGAGACCGTGTTGAATCTGTACATAAATTTGGAGTGCAAGATGTTCAAGCTGGTTTTAGAAAAGGCAGAGGAACTAGAGATCAAATTGCCAACATCTGCTGGATCATCAAAAAAGCAAGAGAGTTCCAGAAAAACATCTATTTCTGCTTTATTGACTATGCCAAAGCCTTTGACTGTGTGGATCACAAGAAACTGTGGAAAATTCTGAAAGAGATGGGAATACCAGACCACCTGACCTGCCTCTTGAGAAACCTGTATGCAGGTCAGGAAGCAACAGTTAGAACTGGACATGGAACAACAGACTGGTTCCAAATAGGAAAAGGAGTACGTCAAGGCTGTATATTGTCACCCTGCTTATTTAACTTCTATGCAGAGTACATCATGAGAAACGCTGGGCTGGAAGAAGCACAAGCTAGAATCAAGATTGCTGGGAGAAATATCAATAACCTCAGATATGCAGATGACACCACCCTTATGGCAGAAAGTGAAGAGGACCTAAAAAGCCTCTTGATGAAAGTGAAAGAGGAGAGTGAAAAAGTTGGCTTAAAGCTCAACATTCAGAAAATGAAGATCATGGCATCTGGTCCCATCACTTCATGGGAAATANCAATAACCTCAGATATGCAGATGACACCACCCTTATGGCAGAAAGTGAAGAGGAACTAAAAAGCCTCTTGATGACAGTGAAAGAGGAAAGTGAAAAAGTTGGCTTAAAGCTCAACATTCAGAAAATGAAGATCATGGCATCTGGTCCCATCACTTCATGGGAAAGAGATGGGGAAACAGTGTCAGACTTCATTTTTTTGGGCTCCAAAATCACTACAGATGGTGACTGCAGCCAGGAAATTAAAAGATGCTTACTCCTTGGAAGGAACATTTTGACCAACCTAGATAGCATATTTTAAAGCAGAGACATTACTTTGCCAACAAAGGTCTGTCTAGTCAAGGCTATGATTTTTCCAGTGGTCATGTGTGGATGTGAGAATTGGACTGTGAAGAGAATTGATGCTTTTGAACTGTGGTGTCTGTTTCCTGGAGTACAAAATTGACATATATATTAAGGATGTCAGCCCTTTGTGATATATGTTGTCATTTCTTCCAGTCACGCATATTTAAGGGAAAACACCTTATGAATTTATTTATACATATGAATTCTTAAATAAAACATAAAGAATAGAATTTTTGAAAAAAATTGACAAATTTCCATCAATATTTAATACTTTACAGTTTGATAAAAGATACAAAAGGGCAAGATTAAAGTATAACTTTAATTGGGAGCAAATATTGTAAAATGTATAACACACTAAAATTATTTTCTGGAGTATGTATGTTCTACTGTCTAACTTTTGTTGTTTTTGAAAAGTCAGACAAATTTATATTATTTTGTCACTGTAGATAATACATAGTTTTTGTTTTCCAGCTGATTCACATTGGTCAGCTGATGAAAATGTGACCAGAGGCTTGCAGGAACCTAACCCTGAGTTTCCCAGAAATGATTCCATATTCACTAACTCAGTGTTTGCAGTGACTGAATAGAACATAACTACCATGAACGTGAATAAACTGTGTACGTCTGTCTGGGTATATCTGTACACATACACAGACACAGTGTGCGTATGCACATGTATGTGTAGATAATCCAGAATTTACAATTGTTATATGCAGGATTGCTATGACAAAATACTCCACTATTTCCAGAAGCTAGAAATATCGTTTGAATTTTAATGAGTTCATTGATTTTCAACAAAAATCTTACTAGAATTTTAGTTGTAATTGCAAGAGTTAGATTGTAGAGAATTAACATATTTATAATAGTTCTATTTCTTCTCTTACTCAAAATATATTTTTTAATAATTGAAAAAAATTATTTTCATAAGCATCTGGCCTGACTTTGGTTAGTAATTTTTAGATAACTTATATTTCTTGTCTTATTTTAGATAGTGTCTTTTCCTTATTTGATTTGCTGATATATGAAAATCGCCTTAATTTTTGTACACTGATCTTATGTACTGAATTTCTTTTATTTCTTTTTCCTTTCAAAAATTAATATTGATTTTTAAAATTTCTGCATCATCTTGTATTTCCTACAAAGACAATTATCTATATTTAGTTAACAACTTTATGTCTTTCTTTCAAATGCTTATACCTCTTCTTACTGCTTTTATAATTATAGCCCCAGAACAATTTTGAATTTTAGGGATAATTATAAACATTCTTGCCTCAATACTTACTTTAATGGGAATGCTTCTAGACTTCAATAGTTAGGATGATGTTTGTATATCTTTTGCTAATAATTTGTTAAATTGGTTCCCATCTATTTCTAATTTGCTAAGTGGCTTTTTAAAATTCTTCTCACTTTTAAGGTTTTATGATTTTTCACTTTTAATTTATTAATATGGTAAATTACATAGATTGATTTTTATGTTGAATATTTTTCTGCTCTTAATTTATGAATACAACTTAGTCCTAATATAATATTTTCTTTTATATATTTCAAATTCCATTTTTTGGTAATTTATTCATAATTTTTTCTAGTGCTATTTACCAGTAAGATTGGACTATGATTTTCTTTTCTAATATTTATCTATTCTGCTTTGAAATTATAATTGTACTCACCAAAAAGATGATATCTAGCTCTCCCTGTTTTTCTGTTCTCTGAGACAGTATAAATAAATTAGAAAATCTGTTATTTGAAGATTGTGCAAATTCAAGTACATTTTTATTTCATATTTACTATTGAAAGATAGTTTTATTGGTGATAAAATTCTAAGTTAACATTGATTTTCTCTTTAGTATTTAGAAGATTAATTCTTTTATGCTATTACTCATTTTTTGCTGCTGATAATTTTTCTATCAGTCTAACTGGAATTTGTGTGTAATCTTTTATCTCCCTAGTAGTTTTTATTTTTACCTTTTATGTACTGCATTTTCATAAAACTGTGAATTTGTTCCATTCTGTTGAGTACTATGGTGTCTTTTCAGAGTGATTATTTCTGAACAATTTCCATCTGTTATTCTTCATTTAAACTTTAAAAATTGAAATAAAACACGGGTGCAGAAAAGTGCACCGACTGTAAATGTGCAACTTGATGGATTATCACAATCACCCAGATCTTAAACAAGAACACTTCCAATTCCTCACAGTCTCTTTCATAGGTAATTACATTCTTTCCTAAGGGTAGTCACTATCTCAATGTCTAACTTTATACTTATGTCTATTTTTGAATTTTATTTAAATCATACAATATATATTCAATCATGTCTAGCTTCTTTAGTTCAGGATTACATTTATGGGATTCAATCATGCTTTTCATATATATCATATGGATCATTTATTGATGCTGCTTTATATTAATTGTATTTAAGTGTATAAATAAGCTAATATTTTATTATCTTTTCTTTTTTTAAATTTATTTATTTTAATTGGAGGCTAATTACTTTACAATATTGTATTGGTTTTGCCATACATCAACATGAATCCAGCACGGGTGTTCAACTATTACCGATAATCTTGCAATGAACTTTGCGTGGTTTTTGGTGCACGTGGCCAGAATTTCCATTAGATATATTTCCTAGAAATGGAATTACTGGATCTTAGGGCAAAGTATAAATTAAAGGTATTCTACTTTAGTATATATTGATGCATACTTTTGCAAAGTAGTGGTACCAGTTAAATTCCTATCAGAGGTACAAGCATGTCTATTGTCAGTCTTCTTAATTTTAACCATCTTGGTGTGTATGTAGAAATAGCTTATTGTGGCTTTAGTTTGCATTTTTCCTGATTACTAATGAATTTGAGACAGTTTTTATATATTTATTGGTTAGATATATTTCCTAGAAATGGAATTACTGGATCTTAGGGCAAAGTATAAATTAAAGGTATTCTACTTTAGTATATATTGATGCATACTTTTGCAAAGTAGTGGTACCAGTTAAATTCCTATCAGAGGTACAAGCATGTCTATTGTCAGTCTTCTTAATTTTAACCATCTTGGTGTGTATGTAGAAATAGCTTATTGTGGCTTTAGTTTGCATTTTTCCTGATTACTAATGAATTTGAGACAGTTTTTATATATTTATTGGTTGACTATCTTTTTTGTGCAGTGTTCAGGTCTGTTTTTGAAATTCCTATTGAGTTATCTGATATTGTTTTCTTATTAGTTTTTTTTTAAATAAAATTTTCATTGAGGGATAAAATGTGAAAAAAAAACAACCAATAAAATCAGTACTATATCGCTAGCTAGAATACTCACAAAGGAAACATCCTGATTAAGAAATCTATCCTTACCAGAATCCCAGGAGGACCTTTCATGCTCACTCCCAATTATTATCATCTCTTTCCTTCCCCAAATTAACAACTATACTGACTTCTTCTAAGACCAGAGGTTAATTTTGCCTATTTTTTATATTTATATGATTGGAGTCCTAAGCATATATATATATGTATTTAGTATTAATCATACATTATGAGAGTCACCTTATTATTGCATGTAGTATTAGTTTATTTCTTCTCAAGCTTCTAGACTAGTGCTTTCCAATAAACCTCTGCAACAATAGAAATTTCCATAATGGAAAAGAATACTAAAAAAATAAGAATGTATGTGTGTATAATTGATTCACTTTGCTGTACAGCATTAATTAACACAACAGAGTAAATCAATGATACTTTAATAGAAACATTGTCTAGTTTATATGTGGCACTATTTGGTCACCCTGTGCATATTAGAAACTTCCCCTGCAAAAGACAGAATTGACCATAACATAGCATTAAATTGCCACTTGATGAAAAGAAATACCTCTAAGTCACTGAGAAAATAATTGGTGACATTTATGAAATCAGGAGGAGAAGATTTATGAGATGGCTGATAAAGTGTGGAAGTGTGGTTTGAATATGATGAAGTTGGTATTGCTAGTGAGCTTTGTGGCAGAATACAGTTCTACAGAGTATGGTGGTTAACAGCAGTGATTAAAACACTAAACGTTATTATCATGAGCTGGGTTCCAAGTTCCTTACAGAGATGTTTAGCAGAAAAGACAGTTCCTGCTTCATGGACCTTATAATCTAACAGAAATAAATATTTTAGCCAACTATTTATGAGTGATTTTGTTGTCTGGGGGATGGAGCTGAGGAGGCAGTTGGGTCAATCAAAAAATGTTGGTAAATGCTTATGTTTTCAAGGTGGGACATGGAAGAGGAGCTAGAAGCTAATAAAGAGCTGGGAGAATAAAATATCAAAAGATTGAGGCTTTTTTAAAAAAAAGTGTGAGTTAGAGTCAAATACAAAGAGTTGAAAAGAAAGACTGAAGCATTAGAGATAATCTGTGACACACATTTTGTAAATGGACACACTATTTCTATCTCTATTTGTGACAGTTTGTTGATGTTCTTATATAACTTTTGTTGGGGGAGAAGTACCTTAAGAGGCACATGGCTAGAACATAAATTCACTTTTTGTTTTGTATGTTGCCAAATTTGGTAACATTTACTAGCTGTTCAATTCCTCAATGTATTAGACAAAGTAGCATTGTGATTGTAATCAGCCAACACCATTTACTTAAATCTGTCTTTTCTCCTTATATATTATATCCTTATATATTTCTTTATATATAACATGTCTATTTGTCTCCTTATATATTATATAATATACTATATTAATTTGTAGCAAAATTTTGAATTTCCCTTTTTCTAAAGAAACAGATCTGTGCTCATTTTAACTTCTGGAGGATAAAATTTTTGGCATTTGAAAACAAATCTCTGCAAACAGTTTTTAGAAAAATATTTTATTTTTTTTTGTGGTTTTTCTCCTTTGAATGTGGAAGGTTTAAAAAGCCACAGCTTCTTTTCCATACAAGTAACCTCCCACATAAACAAAATAATAGCTTCTAAGAAAAGTTCGAAGCTTTCTAATAATTTATGATTCAAACCAAATACTTCTTTGGGACTTTTCCCACACTCTATCATTGGGGCTGTATATATACAAACTAAACCATAATGTCATCAGAGTGATTCTATTTCCTAAGAGTTCAATAACATCGAGTAATAACAGCTAAAATTTAAATAGAGTTTATAGTTTACAAAGAACTTTGACATATGTTTTGTCACTGGGGAATTTGAACAGCCAAATATAAGATACTCATTTATTGCTCATATTTTTAAGATGATGTAACTGCAATTTAAGAAGTCAAATGAGCTGACCCAAACACACGGTGTCTTAGCAATAAAACCTAGGTTTTCAGAACCTAAATCCTTAACACATTTTAATAAGAAAAGGTTCACAAAAAATAAACTTACTGTTGGTTTGGAGGTATCATCAAAGTAAAAGAACATCCATTTGACCTTTTGCAAGGATTGGTGAACTATGACCCATGACCTACATCTCGTTCCCGAACTGATTTTTTGTAGGTGCCCTCCTGCTAAGAATGTTTTTGTATTTTTAAGGTTTGTAAAAACAAGCAAGCAGAGAAAAAAATTGCAACTGTTATGTGACCTGCAAAGCCTAAACTATTTATTTGGTCCTTTACAACAAACTGTGCTGATCCCTATTTTATGGTTTGGTTGGTATTAGACATACCTGGAGGCTCCTGCTTTTCTGTCAAATGTTTTTCTAGGTTTAAGAGTTTGGGAGGATTATTTGTAAATGGATGTTGAATTTTGTCAAAGGCTCTCTCTCCATCTATTGAGATAATCATATGGCTTTTATTTTTCAATTTGTTAATGTACTACATCTCAAAAATATACAAGCAACTCATGCAGCTCAATTCCAGAAAAATAAACAACTCAATCAAAAAACGGGCCAAAGACCTAAACAAACATTTCTCCAAAGAAGACATACAGATGGCTAACAAACACATGAAAAGATTCTCAACATCACTCATTATCAGAGAAATGCAAATCAAAACCACAATGAGNTCATGTCAATGTATAGCAAAACGAATACAGTATTGTAAAGCAAAACAAACTAAAAAAATAAAAATTAATTAAAAAAAAGTAACTCATAAACAAGTATTAGTTTGTTTAGAGTAATAGGAAAAGAGAATAACAGGAAAAGACAAACATAATACATAAGCATGTCGACTTTTCATTTCTCTCTATTCTTTACTGATTCAAAATTATTTCCTAATTTATTTGTTTATTTATTTTAATAAATGCATTTATTTAGTTTTGCCTGTTCTGGCTGCATGAGTGCTTTGTTGGTGCATGAGTGTTTCTCTATTTCTGGCATACTTCTCATTGCAGTGGCTTATCTTTTTGGGCAGTAAGGACTCTAGGGCATGTGGGCTTTAGTAATTTCAGCAGATGGGATCAGTAATTGCAGCTCCTAGGCTCGAGAGCACACGCTCAGTAGTTGTGGCATACAGGCTTAGTTGTGGCACGTGGGATATTTCTGGACCAGGAATCAAATCCATGTCTCTTGCAATGGAAGAATTCTTTACCACTGAGCCACCAGGGAAGTCCTCCTAATGTACATTAAGGTACTCTGTTAATGGAAATAGAAACAAAGACAGAAATCTAATTCTTTCATAAGCAGAGTATGAAAAGACTGATACAGCTATTAGCAAGATGATGTTCTATGACTTAAATAAAGTATATCATTTATAAAATTGTGATTTTTATAAATGGAAACTAGTTGATGGAAAGATTGTTTTTTTCAGTGTGAGACCAGAATGCTTCTTTAGAAATAATTTCAACAAGATGACTTCTTATGAAAGAAATAATATTTCATATAATTATTTCAAAATGCCATTTACTCTTTAAGTTAGACTCTACTAAAATGTTCATAAAATATTTTTCAGTCACAATAAATCATGTAGTTATGGTAAAAGATTCTATTTTTATACCCAGAAGTTACTTAAATATAACAATTGTACATAAAGAAATAAAATCTAAATCAGATACTTAACTTATCTGGAAGCATTAAGCTACCAGTGGACAGAATCATGACTAGAATCTATAATCTAGAGCAAGGACTAGGATCTTGGTGTTTAAGTTACCTATTGTTGTGTAGAAAACTATATCTAACATAGTGACTTGATGTCTGGAAGACAATGCCAATTAACTTCACTATTTCCTCAATTCTTCCTTTTTAGAATTGTCTAGACACTTCTTGATACTTTGCAATTCTATATAGAATTTAGAGTAAGTTTGTTTTCACTTTTCTATGAAAACCTAATTTTTTATTTCTTCTTTTTTTTTTTTTTTACTTTCCTTCACTTAATTTTGGAGGTGCTTGTCTTCCTTGTATGTTTTTAAATTTTTATATGACAGTTCTCTGTCTGCTAGAATTCTCTTCCAGGAAGGATTGCCCACAGATGGTATGAACATTGTCTATGAGTTAGCTTTTCATTGTTCACAGATCTTATAAAACTAATCTCACATTAGCAGCTAAGCTCTGAATCACAAAATGTTCATTTTCAGAGTTGCATCAACAAAGGACGAACATCCAGTCTTGGATTTTGCAGTGATTGGTTTTACCTTACTTTAAGGGCCATCTCTTTGCCAGATTCACACGTTGGCAAGTAGATTTATCCCAACTGGTCTACATACCCTGCTCATCAGGATTAATGAATTGTATGACAATAACTTTCTACTATGTAGGCGGTAAAATTTTAGGTTGTACTGCTATGGACTTTCCCTTTATGGATCACAAAAATGTATTTTTCTTATATTCACCTATATTTTTCTATCTATCATATGTTTAATCTTCTTTTCAATGTATTTGAGGCAAGTAAATATTCATTCTGCACTCCAACAACTGCTCAATGTGGACTTAAAATAGGCTAGATGAGGTGTTACAAATATTAGAAAATCTCTTGTCTATCTTGCTATAAAATTATTAAAATATTATAAAATCAGATACCATTTATGAAACAATTCAACTAATAAGATGGCAAAGTATCTATCTTATTTAATAAAAACAAAATATAATTTACATTGGAAAATGCCAATAATCCAATAAAAAGAAAAAAAAAGAGTCATTTTTTTCATACAAAATAGAAAAAGAGATAATTAAACATGTAAATAGAACCCAGCCTCACTAGTAATTTGTTTGCTTTCTACAGAAACCAAATATTAAAAAAAAACACTCTAGTTTAATACAAAAAATATCTTTAAGTTTACATTTTTACCTGCTACCATTGGTTTGAGATTGGTGAACATATTATGATGGTTAATTAAAAAAAAAAAAAGTCCTTCATGAAATTATTTGCCTATTTCATTTTTTTCCCTCAGTTTTACATACAGCTAAATTGTAAAATACATAACTATATTTTACACTCTGACTAGTCAATATATTAAATTTTGATTGAAATAAATTCCAGGACTTCACATTTGTAGCTACTTTTGAAAATCAAAATAAGAAGATGAAGCTAACCGAGTGAGATCCAATAAAGACTACTTTAGAAGGTTCAGAATCAATGCAAAATTCAGTACTCTAAAGCAAAATGTGAATACTGAAAGTTTGACACTAAATTGTGCTACATTTTTATCTTTATAGGTATCCAACTGAGCTGATCAGAGGATAAACTTTAAAGATAACTATACATTTTGATAAACTCCACAGGAAATAAAGAATGATGAAAGTGATTCCTTCATGTTCCAACATTCAAACAGTCATAAATTTATTGTACACAAAGATATTAGCCAGAATATTAAAAAGTCTTTTAATTCTATACATCACTTTTGCCATTTTATGACAAATGCAAATATATGTGGCTACATAAGAGGCAAAAATATATTTAACCTTAAGAAAAATGTTTCGTGAATATTCAGGAATTCTTCTGTGAGCATGAAAATACAAAACTGTATGCAGAAGATGCAAAAGAATAGAGTTTGAATTAAAAATGAAAAATACCAAGTATTCCTTACTCAGTGATCTATCTGGAAAAATTAATACTTAAAAGTACTGATAAAAAAAAATAATACTTTCTCCTTGGAAGAAAAGCTATGACAAACCTAGACAGCATATTAAAAAGCAGAACATTACTTTACCAACAAAGGTCCATCTAGTCAAAGCTATGCTTTTTCCATTCGTCATGTATGGATATGAGAGTTGGACCATAAAGAAAGCTGAGTGCCTAAGAATTAATGCTTTTGAACTGTAATGATGGAGAAGATTCTTGGAATGCAAGGAGGTCAAACCAGTGAATTCTAAAGGAAATCATTCCTGACTGTTTATTGGAAGTACTGATGCTGAAGCTCTGATACTTTGGCCACTTGATGCGAAGAACCAACTCATTGGAAAAAAACCCTGATTCTGGGAAAGATTGACGGCAGCAGAAGGGGACGACAGAGGATGAAATATTTTGATGGCATCACTGACTCAATGGACACGAGTTTGAGCAAGTTCTGGAAGTTGGTGATAGACAGGGAAGTCTGCCTTGCTTCAGTCCACGGGATTCGCAAAGAGTTGGACACACCTGAGTGATTGAACTGAACTGAACCATATTCAGCTATTTATTTGGAAAAAAATAATGCTTAAAAGTAACTAATTCATATTAGTTCTCTTTAAGGTAGATAATGATGGGGGAAAAAAAGTTGCCTTTATTTATTCTCAATCATCTGCTCACTTATATTGTCACTTCTTCCACTATTCCCAACACTACTATTGCAGGAAGGGGGACCACTTCCAGGGCCCGAAACTGGGCTCTTGTCTAACACTCGGAAAACAATTGTCCAAGGAGACATGTGCTGACAAAGAAAGAGATTTTAATGGGAAGGGCACCTGGAGGGAAAGCAGTAAGGTAAGGGAAACCAGGAGAACACCTCTGCAGGGTGGCTCACAGTCTCTGGTTTTATAGTGATGGGATTAGTTTCCAGGTGGTCTTTGGCCAATCATTCTAATTCAGAGTATTTCCTGGTGGTGCAGGCACCGCTCAGCCAAGATGGATGCTAGCGAGAGGGATTCTGGGAAGTGGACAGACACGCGGTGTCTCCTTTCAACCTTTCCTAGACTCTTCTGGTTAGTGGTGGCTTATTAGTTCCATATTCCTTATCAGGATTCCTGTCATAAAACAATTCATGCAAATGGTTACTATGGTGCTTGGCCAAGGTGGGCAGTTTCAATCAGTGTGCTTTCTCTAACAACTCCCTCCTGAGAGACTTCATACTCAAGATACTTCTTAGGAATTGGGGCAGAGATCTCTTTCTTCTGTAATTTCTTCCTGCCATGCATGGGCATAGGCCTGCCTAGCAGAGCAGAAGTCTCTTTCTATCTGATCTAAGTTGGAGTGTTCCACATCTGAAACCAGCTTCTACCCTTGTAGTAATAGCAATTTAGTTTGAAACTGTTGGCTTCTCTCAGAGATGACATAGAAAGGGGCCAAACAGGAGACCTAAGAGGACGGTCATCACTGGTTCCCAGAAACAGGAGGCAACATTTGGGGTGAAGGCTGCAGGGTTTGTGACTTTTTTTTTTTTTTTTGATTGGTCGGTGGTGAAGCAACAGAGCTATGCTCCAGGAATCTTGTGTTCAGTCTGAAGTTGCCATCCTCCACCTGAGTGGGGGCTCCAGTCCTGTAGAACTCAAAGACATTGTTATGCATATTTCTTTGAGTGGGAACCAGGACCCTGTCTCATGGCTGTAGCACCGTTTGTTTCTCCTCTGTTTCTGCATCCCCTCCCTTCCCTGATTAGCGACTATTTGAATCCACCCTTTGGAACTCAGGGAAGGTCAAGGAGGCTGAATGAAGCCTATATCCTACAGACAAGAAATGGAGAACACACAACAGATCTGTAATCCAGAGCCCCAAAGTCCTGCTTAGTTTTAATTTAGGGAACTGGGCAAATATGACTGTGATAACTTCCTGTCAAAATGTGGCATAGGACTGCCTCAGTTTGGGGAATAGACACTGAACTGGAAGTATTTCTGAGTTCCAAGTCCTAGATCTGAGCCTTGTATGATCTCAATCCCTTAGTCTGCCACTTTGTTGTAACAGACCCAATTAGTAGCTGGAGGAGGGATAACTGGAATTTTAATAAGTAAGTAAGTAAGTAAAGTCACTCAGTCGTGTCCGACTCTTTGGACCCCGTGGACTGCAGCCCACCAGGCTCCTCAGTCCATGGGATTCTCCAGGCAAGAATACTGGAGTGGGTTGCCATTTCCTTCTCCAGGGGATCTTCCCGACCCAGGGATTGAACCCGGGTCTCCCGCATTGGAGGCAGACGCTTTAACCTCTGAGCCACCAGGGAAGCCTCTTTCTTTTCAGAAGAATAGGTCTGAAACCCAGTCCAGACCTGGCACTTCAGGGAGACTTGTAGCCAGGTAGCCAGTTGCCTAGTTTTATAAAAAGTAAGGTTGCAGTTAATAGCTTCCAGCAGACATTGTTTTGAGAATGGTGGCATCTAAGCCTGACATGACTCAGAAAACTCGTGTTTAGCAATACAACATCTAATATGAAATTATACCCATAAGATCCTTTCTCAGGATATCTGGGAAATAGTTATTTCCCAGGATGTCTGAACCATAGCTATTCTATTTTAACTTTTAATTGTGAAATTTTTCTTAATAGCCAAAGCAGATGTCACCATTAATGACGTCAGTGTTTCTCTAGATATGAGAAAATGCAAGTATTGGAACTGACAAAATCTTCTCCTGAAAAGATCTAACTACCTCAAGGCCTGTTCTGAATGTTTTTCCCAGAGTACAGTGTGCCTCATTCCTGATTTTCACCCTTAATTCCTTTCAGGGAGGTTGAAAGTCAGCAGTTTTGGCCATGATTTAATCTTTGTAGATGTAGATGGCAAGTATCAGTCTTCAGTTGGCAGAACCCCTTTTTGTTCATAAACTTGACCATGATTTTGAGGGGGGCATTTCATGACCATTTTATCCCATCATGCTGAGAATGTCCATTCTCAGGTTTGGAAAAGATTTTGTTGACAGGCCACTCAATGTGCTGTTATTGGACTAGGCCATAGAACAGTTTCTGAAATTCTCTGGAACACCTGTCTTAGTAGACTCTTGGTCCAGGAAAATATTTCTCTTGTTGCTTCTTCCAATATCTAGAGTTATACTGTTACCATCATCAATCTCATATAGGACTATATTTATTCTATTAGAGGCCTCAGACACACATTTGGCAGTGTAAGAAACAGCAGTTTTATAGAACAGGTGAAATACAAATAACATAGTCAGCAGTATTAGTAAATTCACAAGTAAGACTTAAGAGCTTCCATTAGATGTAGCCCAGTATACCTCAGGTAATCTGATTTAGTCTATTCTGTAGAATTTTTATCTTCCAGGGAAATTATATATTGGCACCTACATCTATGAGGCACATAGCCCAGTTTTCTAATGTTACTAGACTGATTATTCTTCAGTTCAGTTCAGTTCAGTCGCGCAGTCGTGTCCGACTCTTTGCGACCCCATGAATCGCAGCACGCCAGGCCTCCCTGTCCATCACCAACTCCCGGAGTTCACTCAGACTCATGTCCACTGAGTCTGTGATGCCATCCAGCCATCTCATCCTCGGTCGTCCCCTTCTCCTCCTGCCCCCAATCCCTCCCAGCATCAGGGTCTTTTCCAATGAGTCAACTCTTTGCATAAGGTGGCCAAAGTACTGGAGCTTCAGTTTTAGCATCATTCCTTCCAAAGAAATCCCAGGGTTGATCTCCCTCAGAATGGACTGGTTGGATCTCCTTGCAGTCCTAATAAGCAGAGTGACAATATACAGCCTTGACGTACTCCTTATCCTATTTGGCACCAGTCTGTTGTTGCATGTCAGTTCTAACTGTTCATTCCTTACCTGAATACATTTTCTCAAGAAGCAGGTCAGGTGGTCTGGTATTCCCATCTCTCTCAGAATTTTCCACAGTTTATTGTGATCCACACAGTCAAAGGCTTTGGCATAGTCAATAAAGCAGAAATAGATGTTTTTCTGGAACTCTCTTGCTTTTTCCATGATCCAACGGATGTTGGCAATTTGATCTCTGGTTCCTCTGCCTTTTCTAAAACCAGCTTGAACATCTGGAAGATCATGGTTCACGTATTGCTGAAGCCTGGCTTGGAGAATTTTGAGCATTACTTTACTAGCATGTGAGATGAGGGCAATTGTGCGGTAGTCTGAGCATTCTTTGGCATTGCCTTTCTTTGGGATTGGAAGGAAAACTGACCTTTTCCAGTCCTGTGGCCACTGCTGGCATATTGAGTGCAGCACTTTCATAGCATCATCTTTCAGGATATATTGGTCCTGTGGCCAAATTTGCTGGCACATTAAGTGCAGCACTTTCACAGCATCATCTTTCAGGATTTGAAATAGATCCACTGGTATTCCAGCACCTCCACTAGCTTTGTTCCTAGTGATGCTTTCTAAGGCCCACTTGACTTCACATTCCAGGTTGCCTGGCTCTAGATGAGTGATCACATCATCGTGATTATCCAGGTCATGAAGATCTTTTTTGTACAGTTCTTCTGTGTATTCTTGCCACCTCTTCTTAATATCTTCTGCTTCTGTTAGGTCCATACCATTTCTGTCCTTTATCGAGCCCATCTTGTGAGATGAGTGCAATTGTGCAGTAGTTTGAGCATTCTTTGGCATTGCCTTTCTTTGGGATTTGAATGAAAACTGACCTTTTCCAGTCCTGTGGCCACTGCTGAGTTTTCCAAATTTGCTGGCATATTGAGTGCAGCACTTTTACATCATCATCTTTGAGGATTTGGAATAGCTCAGCTGGAATTCCATCACCTTCACTAGCTTTGTTCATAGTGATGTTTTCTAAGGCCCACTTGACTTCACATTCCAGGATGTCTGGCTCTAGATGAGTTATCACACCATCATGATTATCCAGGTCATGAACATCTTTTTTGTACAGTTCTTCCGTGTATTCTTGCCACCTCTTCTTAATATCTTCTGCTTCTGTTAGATCCATACCATTTCTTTCCTTTTATTGAGCCCATCTTTGCATGAAGTATTCCCTTGGTGTCTCTGATTTTCTTGAAGAGATCTCTAGTCTTTCCCATTCTGTTCTTCTCCTCTATTTCTTTGCATTGATTGCTGAAGAAGGCTTTCTTATCTCTTCTTACTATTCTTTGGAACTCTGCATTCAGACGCTTATATCTTTCATTTTCTCCTTTGCTTTTTGCTTGTCTTCTTTTCACAGCTATTTGTAAGGCTTCCCCAGACAGCCATTTTGCTTTTTTGCATTTCTTTTCCATGGGGATGGTCTTGATCCCTGTCTCCTGCACAATGTCACGAACCACATTCCATAGTTCATCAGGCACTCTATCTATCAGATCTAGATCCTTAAATCTATTTCTCATTTCCACTGTATAATCATAAGGGATTTGATTTAGGTCATACCTGAATGGCCTAGTCGTTTTCTCTACTTTCTTCAATTTAAGTCTAAATTTGGCAATAAGGAGCTCATGATCTGAGCCACAGTCAGCTCCTGGTCTTGTTTTTGCTGACTGTGTAGAGCTTCTCCATCTTTGGCTGCAAAGAATATAATCAATCTAATTTCAGTGTTGACCATCTGATGATTTCCATGTGTAGAGTCTTCTCTTGTGTTGTTGGAAGAGGGTGTTTGCTATGACCAGTGAATTTTCTTGACAAAACTCTATTAGTCTTTGGCCTGCTTCATTCTGCATTCCAAGGCCAAATTTGCCTGTTACTCCAGGTGTTTCTTGACTTCCTACTTTTGCATTCCAGTCCCCTATAATGAAAATGACATCTTTTTTGGTTGTTAGTTCTAAGAGGTCTTGTAGATCTTCATAGAATTGTTTAACTTCAGCTTCTTCAGCGTTACTGGTTGGGGCATAGACTTGGATAACTGTGATAATGAATGGTTTGCCTTGGAAATGAACAAAGATCATTCTGTCCTTTTTGAGATTGCATCCAAGTACTGCATTTCGGACTCTCTTGTTGACCATGATGGCTACTCCATTTCTTCTGAGGGATTCCTGCCCACAGTAGTAGATATAATGGTCATCTGAGTTACATTCACCCATTCCAGTCCATTTTAGTTCGCTGATTCCTAGAATGTTGACGTTCAGTCTTGCCATGTCTTGTTTGACCACTTCTAATCTGCCTTGATTCATGGACCTGACATTCCAGGTTCCTATGCAATACTGCTCTTTACAGCATCAGACCTTGCTTCTATCACCAGTCACATCCACAGCTGGGTTTTGTTTTTGCTTTGGCTCCATCACTTCATTCTTTCTGGAGTTATTTCTCCACTGATCTCCAGTAGCATATTGGGCACCTACTGACCTGGGGAGGTCCTCTTTCAGTATCCTACCATTTTGCCTTTTCATACTGTTCATGGGGTTCTCAAGGCAAGAATACTGAAGTGGTTTGCCATTCCCTTCTCCAGCGGACCACATTCTAACAGACCTCTCCACCATGACCCGCCCGTCTTGGGTTGCCCCGCGGGCATGGCTTAGTTTCATTGAGTTAGACAAAGGTCCTGGAGAAGGAAATGGCAACCCACTCCAGTATTCTTGCTTGGAGAATCTCATGGACTGAGGAGCCTGGTGGGCTGCAGTCCATGGGGTCACAAAGAGTCGGACACGACTGAGTGACTTTACTTACTTAGACAAAGGTGTGGTGCATTTCATGAAATGTTTATTGAACACTCGCCAGTGGAGTTTTGGTGAAGGAATGTACAGAATGACTTACAAGACTTCTTTCAAATGTCTCTTTCTTAAATCAGTGTATCTTCTTCTCCACACTAGGCAAAAGCCAGATTTGGGATAGAACCTTGTGGGAAGCTTTGAAAGGCATTGTGATTAAAAAAAAAAAAAATGTAACCAAATTTTATTTGTTATCTTTCTTAGTAGTGGATAGTTGAGGATAGTTTTCCAATTGTAAGTCCATCATTAAAATACTTGTGTAAATTTTTTTTAATTGGAAGGTATTTGCTTTACAATGTTGCATTAGTTTCTGCTGTACACCAAATTGAATCAGCCATGCGTGTGTGCTCAGTTGCTAAGCTGTGTCTGACTCTTTGAGACCTCAGGACTGTAGCCTGGCAGGCTCCTCTGGCCATGGGATTTCCCAGGCAAGAATCCTGGAGTGGGTGCCATTTCCTCCTCCAGAGGATCTTCCCGACCTCGGGGACTGCACCTGCATCTCCTGTGTTTCCTGCATTGGAAGGTGGATTCTATCACTGCATCACCTGGGAAGCCCTATGTAACTTGGAGATGATTGCTGTTTGGTCACTAAGTTGTTTCCACCTCTGTTATGACCCCATGGACACAAAAGCCATGTGTATACACATAATATATCCCCCCGTGTTGAGCCTCCCTCCCACTCATCCATCCCACCCCTCTAAGTCATCATGGAGCACCGAGCTGAGCTCCCTGTGCTGTACAGCAGCCTCCCACTAGCAATCTATTTGACACATGGTGGTGTGTATATGTCAGTGCTACTCTCTTAATTTGCCCCCTTTCTTCCCCACCGTGTCCATAAGTCTGTTCTCTATGCGTCTCTACTCCTGCCCTGCAAATAGGTCATCAGTGCCGGTTTTTTTCTAGATTCCATATATGTGCGTTAATAAACGATAATCGTTTCTCCTCCTTCTCAGTTACTTCACTGTATAACAGGCTCTAGGTTCATCCACTTCAGCAGTGTGATCTTTCAGTTCAGTTCAGTTCAGTCACTCAGTCGTGTCCGACTCTTTGCGACCCCATGAATCACAGCACGCCAGGCCTCCCTGTCCATCACCAACTCGCGGAGTTCACTCAGACACTCCATCGAATCAGTGATGCCATCCAGCCATCTCATCCCCTGTCGTTCCCTTTTCCTCCTGCCCCAAATCCCTCCCAGCATCAGAGTCTTTGCCAATGAGCAACTCCTCGCATGAGGTGGCCAAAGTACTGGAGCTTCAGCTTTAGCATCATTCCTTCCAAAGAAATCCCAGGGTTGATCTCCTTCAGAATGGACTGGCTGGATCTCCTTGCAGTCCAACGGACTCTCAAGAGTCTTCTCCAACACCACAGTTCAAAAGCATCAATTCTTTGGTGCTCAGCCTTCACAGTCCGACTCTCACATCCATACATAACCACAGGAAAAACCATAGCCTTGACTAGACGGACCTTAGTCAGCAAAGTAATGTCTCTGCAAATCCTTAAAAGACATCAGAAATACAGAACCAGCTAACTCAAGCTTCCACATCCTCTTCTTCTTACATACCTGGTGTAATGGGTTCAATGGTGGCATGTTAAAAGAACCTGTAAGTGTGACCTTATTTGGAAAAAAAGTTTTTGCAGATGTAATTTAGTATCTCAAAATGAGATCCTTCTGGGTACAGATGGGCCCTAAATCCAATGGCAAGAGACGAGATAGAACCTTCCAACACAGAGCCTAGAGAACATGTGAAGACAGGCAGTGACCAGAACTATGGGGACACAAACTGAGAAAGCCTCAATCTACTAGAAGTTTGCAGAGACAATGAAGGATTTTTCCCCAGAGTTTTGGAGTGAGCATGGCCCTGTGGACACCTTAATTTTAAACTTCTAGTCTTCAGAACTGTGAGAGGATAAATTTTGGTTGTTTTAAATCACCAAGTTTGTGGTAATTTCTTATGCCCAGATGAGACCAATAAAACTGGCAAAAAGTAATTATTTCCTGTTCCCAATGAAATGAATAGTATCCTCAAGTAAATAGTAAAAATAATAGAAACAATAAATCCTGCCAGTCCTGACCCAGGTCTATGGAGCATATTAGTGACACTTGGCATCTTAGAGGGTGTGATATTGATCCAGACACCAATCCTTGACCCATGGGTTGACAGTTGCTTGAAGTCATCAGTAAAACCATACAAAATTCTGAAATGGGATGATAGTGTATGACCTGGAGTTGTTTTAAAATAAACAGTGACTCCTTTTCTTATCTAAAATTAAAAAGCACTAACATCCCATCTGAGAACTTTCCCCGCATCAAACTGAGAAAAACTCAAGAGAGAACAATTATGAAAGAAAATTAAGTGTTTTGTTAATTCCCTCCCCCAACCCCCCAGTGGAAGTAAATCAGTGATTTTGTTCTTGTACCCCCTGTTTTAGGTAAACATTCCCCGAACAGGATCTGATTCCTATCTCAGCTTCGGAGATGGTGCTACTGGTAGAGAACACACCTGCCAATGCAGGAGACACAGGTTCGATCCCTGGGTCGGGAAGATCTCCTGGAGAAGGAAATGGCAACCCACTCCAGTATTCTTGCCTGGAGAATCCCATGGACAGAGAAGCTTGGCAGGCTACAGTCCATGGGGTCGCAAAGAGTCAGACACAACTGAAGCGACTTAGCATGCATGCATAAAACAGAAATTAAAACAAATTTTCTGCTACTGCAGATCATTCTATTCAAGATATAAAAACTTGAAAATGGATTGGATCACGGTGGTGTTTTCTTTCCATGTGAAATTGAAATTTCAGCTCATGTAGTGAAGAGACATTTCACTGCTTTCCTAGTCACATTCATCATGAGGGTTCTGCCTGGTGCTCTGGATTGCACAAACTGTGACCATATTATAACATGAGAGCACAAGTCCCAGTGAAGCATGACTTTCTCTCTTTGGCTTCCGATATGTAGAGAATAAACACAAAAAGGCAAAAGGGGGTGGGATTTCAGGGGGCCTCAAAACATCAGTTTTGCTATTGCCAACCCTAGACTGGAGATTCTGGCTTGAACCCAAGAGCAAATGGGACATTTGACTCCTGCCTCTGAATTTAAGAAAACTGGCCCTCACTGAAGAGCTGACTTGAATTCTATATACCCAGTGGCCAGAAGAAAAGGATCAGAGACATGGTTGGGGCAGACGTGGCAGCAAGAGTTGGGTATGCACATCTCAGGAGGTGGCTGGGCATGAGAGAGTCAGAGAAGAGGAGCCTGGGCTGCTTTTCTTTTTTTTAAGTTATCTATCTATTTATTTTATTTTTGGCTGTGCTGGGTATTCATTGCTGCATGTGGGCTTTCTCTAGTTGCAGCGAGTGGGGTCTACTCTCCATTGCAGTGTGGGGGCTTCTCATTGAGGCTGGCTTCTCTTTGCAGAGCATGGGCTCTAGAGTGACGGCTCAGTAGTTGTGGCACACAGGCTTAGTTGCCCCCTGGCATATGGGATCTTCCTGGACCAGGGATTAATCTGTGCCTCTTGCATTGGTAGGTGGATTCTCAACCACTGGGGAAGCTCCTGGGTTGCTTTTTTAACTATGTAGTAGAGAATACACTGATGACCCACCCCTGCCTTACACTCTACCTCCATCCCCACTTACTGAACTGGTGATGGAGAAGGGGGTTAGATATAGGTGGAAAAAAAAATTTTATTTTGAAGTTTCCAGTAACTTCTGCTTCTCTGATTCAATACATTATAGAAAAAATTTTAATGAGATTTCTGTTTATAAACTTTACTATATTAGATATATAATGTATTATATACAATGTAACATAAAATTACATTTTATAATGTTAGAAAATTACCAAACTGTATTTATAATCATTGATGTCAAATGAACACCTGAATTCTCTGTGTGAACTTGTCAGTTGAAGATGTTTCTACTATAAAAGTGAACATGTCAGAAAATAAAAACATTTTTCCCCACAAAAAGAAAAAAACCCCTCCAAAACAAAACCAATAAAATGATTTATTTTTTTCCTTATTTGAATGACTGATGCTATCTAGTTATGTGACAAACTGTAAAATGATGAGCTATTCCAAATGAGCTAGAGTGTAAAATTCTGTGCAAGTAATAAATCCCTTGTTTTTAATTCAATGAAAGAGACATGATTCCATTCATCACTGAAATCGCTTTCTGGACACCATATATCTTGGCTTGCCCATTACTGTTCTGATGCGAGGTTAGGCTGTATCATGATCTGTAACTGAAGGAAATATTCAGAAAGGAAAGGGAAAGTGAAAATGTGATTTCATGTTTATTATTCTGTGGTACTGTGCAGTTAAAACATGCCAGCTCCCCAGTTACTCCTGCATTTTGGGGGATCAGAATGGTAATGAAAAGATTCACTATGATTGGGCATATTCACTTGCTTGCTGACACTATGTGACACATTTATCAGTTCTTTTCCAAAGATACTCATATCCAGTGACATTATTAAAATGTGTCCATATCAAAGGAATTGGTTTTTATAAACTCTGACATAACAATTTACTGAATTTACTAAGCATGCTACCTTAAAACTGAAAAACCTTAGAAGTTATTCTGCTTGTGTTAAAAATATACAGGGACTTCCCTGGCAGTCAGTGATTAAGACTCCAAGCTCCCAATACAGGAGTAATGGGTTGGATGCCTGGTTGGGAAACTAAGATCCTGCATGCCACACAGTGCCACCAAAAAACAAAAACAAAACCCAACAAACAAAAAACAAAAAGAATATACAGACAATAGTTCTGCAAGATGGAAATGAAATTAGACTTGGGAGAGAGTTGACTTTGGATTGCCAATAAATGGAGGTTTCATTTCTTTACTGGTCCAACAAGCAGCTTGTTGTGGAGTACACTTTGACAACATACTGTCCTAGTTTCTTCAAGGGAGTATGAAAATGACATCTCCATTATCCTCTCTGAAATAATGGCATCTCTGTCTATGAGGACCTTGGCTTATTATTTATTGCTACCAAGATCTGACACTGGTCTATGTGTTTTACATTCATTGATTTATATAACCCTTACAATACACCGTGTAAAGAAGTTTTCTATTTTTAATTTTTTAATTCTGCTTTACAGATGATAGAGTGAGAAGCATAGAGACTGACACCCAGTCTGACTCTTAATCACTAGGTTATCCTTCCCCTTCCTTGCCTCTTTAATGGTCATCTTGTTCATGAGAATTGCAGAACTGCCTCTTTCCGTGAGTCTTCCTCCCATAAAGTTTTCTGATAACTCTCAAAGAGATTAAATGACTTGCTAACACTTGCACAGTGAGCAGTGGGGGAGCTGAACTTAAATCCAGGACTTCTGATGCCAAATCCTGTTATCTTTAATGGTATCGCACTACTGGATATAGCTGAAGTTTTCAACTTAGGAGAAATTGGCTCTAAACAAAATAGCTGGCACTATTTCATTTCTTTCAGAAATAAAGTCCAGATGGATTTAAGAATTGAATCTTGCAAATGAAACCATAAAAATACTGGAATAAAATTTTGGTGAATATTTATGTAATCTTGGGGTGGCAAAGGCCATTTTAAAAATGGCCTTAAAGTAGAAAAGATGAACACATTAGATTTCACAAAAATAAAAAAGGCAGTATGTTAAAACTATCAATCATGAGGAAAGGCAAACAACTCAGTACGGGAAAGCAATTTTCTTCTTTTTTTTTTTTTCTTTTCATTTTTGATTCATTCATTTATTCTTTCCAAAAATACTGACCTTGAAGTAAAATGGAGATCAAAAACAGATGAGGTCCCTGCCTTCATGAAGTTTATAATCCAGAGAAGAAGTCATCACATTGATTGATGGGTATGTAATTACATGAAGCAAAGGGAGCATGGTTTTTTGAGAGCAGATATCAGATGAGTCTCATCAACACTGAGATGTTAGGAGAAACTTCCTGACAAGTAATGTTGAGTGGAGATCTGAAAGATGAATCCAAGTTGAGATGAGAACCACAAGGGAAGCATTCCAGACAGAGAAAACAATATACCTTCTGGACCTTCCTGGTGGTCCAGTGGTTAAGACTCCACATTCCCATGCAGGGTTCAATCCCTGGTCAGGGAACTAAAGTCCCACATGCCACATGCTGTACAGCTCTGCCAAAAATAAAATAAAATAAAACAAAATAAAATTGTTGTTGTTTTTGTTTAATCACTAAGTCTTGTCTGACTCTTTGTAGCCTCATGAACTGCAACGCACCAAGCTTTGCTGTCCTTCACCATCTCCTGGAGTTTGGTCAGACTCATATCCACTGAGCCAGTGATGCCATCCCACCATCTCATCCTCTGTCGCCCTCTCTCTTCCTGTCCTCAATCTTTCCCAGCATCAGGGTCTTTTCCAAAAAATAAAATTAGGGGCATCTAAAAATTAATACTTTAAAACAAACAACAAGAAAATGTTTTAAAAGAAAGAAAGAAAGAGCAACATGCCTTTGGGGGATGAGAGCATGGTCAATTTGAAAAAACGAAGAGAAGGCCAATATAATCCAAAGCCAGAGAGTAAGGTGAAGTGTGGTATGAGATGAGGTAGTGAGATGGTGCCATTCACCAATATAGGGTCTTGGTAGATAAGCAGGTTTGGACTGGATTGGAGATCAAGAATTTGATCTTGGACTTGTTAAGTTTGAGATATCCTTCAGAAGTTCACGTGGAGATTTCAAGTAGGTAGTTATACATAAGGATCCAATGGATAAAAAGTAGGATTGGTCAAAAGATAGACATTGAGAATCATTGGCATATGTATATGAGTGGGGCCAAATGAAGCCATGGTCAAGGATGAGAACAAACTGGGGGTGAGGGGCGGGCAGTAGAACAGAGAGAGAAGAAAAGAGTGCTTAGGGCTGAGCCTCAAGTATTGTGAGAATGTCATGGCCAAGTAGAGGACAAACCTACAAAGACCATGAGAAGGCTGAGCCAGTAGAAAAGCCCAGGAGAGCAAATTGTCATGGAAGCAAAGAAAAGAGGTATTTCAAAAAGGAGAGAAAAGCAGTGCCAAATTCTGCTTAAAAGTCAAATAAGATGAGAGCTGAAAAATGTCCAGTGCATTTAGAAGCCTACCAGACACTTAGGACTTTAGTAAGTGCTTTTCTTATAGAAAAATAGAGACAAAAGCCATTTTGGAGTTGATGGAAGGGTGAGTGAATGGAGAGGAATGAAAGTGAGATGAGTGTAGAACATGTCTAGGAAATTGGTCTGTGAACAAGAGAACAGAAGTGTGGTAGCGGAGAGAGGTGTGGGATAAGGAGCGGGCTCCCCTGGTAGCTCAGTTGGTAAAGAATCTGCCTGCAATGCAGGAGACCCTGGTCCAGTTCCTGGGTTGGAAAATCTGCTGGAGAAGGGATAGGCTACCCACTCCAATATTCTGGCCTGAAGAATTCCTTGGACTGTATAGTCCACGGTGTCACAAAAAGTTGGACACGACTGAGCAACTTTCACTTTCACTAAGAATTGTTAATTTATTTAAATAGGAGAGACTTAGGGCTATCTATATTTATATCTCCCTGGAGTAAGAAATAGCAACCCACTCCAGTATTCTTGCCTGGAAGATTCCCTGGACACAGGGGATTGGCAGGCTATATAGTTCATGGGGCTGCAAAAGAGTTGGACATGACTTAGTGACTGAACACATATCTATATCTATCTCTCTCATGCATGCATGTAATTAAATTTGATTTTTTTCCTGTTCATCTCTCTCATGTCAATTTCATTCTTAGGTCAGCCAGAAGAGCCTAGAAGGGTAGAGGAAAGTTTTTTCCTTCTCCACAATATTTATTTTTTTTTTTTAATATTTTATTTATTCATTTCGCTCCACTTGGTCTTAGTTGCAGCACTCAGGGATTTTAAGTTGTGATAACATGTGAGATCTAGTTGCCTGATGAGGGATCAAACCTGGGCCCCCTGCCTTGGGAGTGCAGAGTATTAGTCATCGGACCACGAGGGAAGTCCTTCCTCTACAATTAGAAAAAAGAAAGTGTTAGTCGCTCAGTCATGTCTGAGTCTTTGCAACCTCATGGACTGTGTAGCCTGCTAGGCTCCTCTGTCCATGGAATTCTACAGGCAAGAATACTGGAGAGTGGGTAACCATTCTCTTTTCCAGAGGCTCTTCCTGACCCAGGGATTGAACCTGGGTCTCCTGCATTGCAGGCAGATTCTTCATCATCTGGACCACCAAGGAAGTCCTCTCCTCTATAATATTCAGACCTTATTTTGTTCCTCACCGGAAAGTGCACTCAAGGCCAAAGGGAAGGAAACAAAGGGCAGTAGGTAGACACCAGTTACCAGCAGGGAGATGGTTTCTTTGCAGTAACCATGCCCAGGACAACTTGGCCATTGGAAACACTAATTGTCACAGCCTGAGCAGAGAAGCAAGGGCCCCTGCATGAGAAGACCACATGGCTGGAGAGCTTCTCTAGTTCATCTCTTCTATCTAACTCCTCTAAGAGAAGGAGTTTTACAAAATTAGCAGAAAGAGGGCTTATTCTTTCCTTCTTTCCCTGCTTCCAACATGATTAGCATCAGGCAAGCTCTCTAACCTTTGATTAAAATAAAGTGAAAGTGAAAGTGTTAGTTGTTCAGTTGTGCCCAAATCTATGGGACCCCATGGATTATAGCCCACCAGTCTCCTCTGTCCACGGGATTTTCCAGGCAAGAATACTCGAGTGGGTTGTCATTGCCTTCTCCAGGGGATCTTGCTGACCCAAGGATCGAACCCAGGTCTTCTACATCGCAGGAGATTCTTTACCATCTGAGCCACCAGAGAAGCCTCTGATTAAAGTAAAACACAGCCGAAACAGTGGAGAGTGTCTGTTCCCCATTTGGGACTGTCAGTAATGCCTGTAGACATTTTTGATGATCATGACTGTGTGGGGAGCATTGCTAATGGCATCTGTGGGTAGAGGCCAGAGATGATGCTAAACATCTTGCAAAGCACAGGACAGCTTCACCCAAGGAAGCATCTGGTCCAAATGTCAGGAGTGCCAAGGTTAAGAAACTTTGATCTAGAGATGTAAATGTTCCTTCAAACAATCTCTCAGAGCAAAATCAAAACAAAACAGAAAGGCTTGGAGCTTGACTGGCCATTTTCTTGGAGCTTATTGGCCATTTTTTTGGTGAAATATAAGGTAGAAGGGATTTAATTTTATTTTTCCTATATTTTACATATGCTTTTTATGTATTTTATGAATAAAAGGGATTCATAGGCATTACATAATGTGAAATGAAGACAAACACTTTCATCTTGATAGGTGAGCAAGTATATTGACTTACTTCAAAACCAAACTCAAAATCTCTTTCAATATCCTTGGAAAAAAAATGTATTCACAGTAGCCCCTGTTTGAATACTTCCTCTTTTAAACAACACTATTTCCTTCTGTTTTTTAGCTATAGCTAATTTTAATGGGCAGTTTATATCCATTTCTTCTAAAGTTTTTGTGAGGCTTTGTCCAAAATAAAAATATATTGAATTAATGTAATAGTACTTTTTACTATAATCTTTAAATTATTTCAATTTATGTTTTTATTTTCATGGTCAGCTAAATTAACTGGCTTCTGAAAATAACCTTGTATGGTTTAATTTCACAGAACTACTTATAAAAATTCTCTGTATTTGCTGTAAAATTTGCTTTGAAATATGAACACATGTTTATATATGGGCACCATTTCTTTATTAAGAACACCTAGATGGTTAGGAAGTTACTCAAACTGGGATTACAAAAAGAATAGTGGATAAATGTTTAACTTCTTTAAAATTGACTCCTCAAAGGCAATTCTTAGGACCTCCGACTTTTTTATATGTTAAATGAGGTTTAGCACTAGGACTGCCTTTGATTGTAACTGACAGAAATGAGTACTGGCTTGAGCAGGAGAGAATTTTATGTTTTACTCATTTAAAGTAAATCTGGAGACAGGCTGTATGGGACTGCTGTAGTATGATGGCTCCCTACTGTCATCTCAACTGAAGTTTTTTACTTTAAATTGCTTCATCTTCATTGCACAGCTTCTGTCTCCAAGGTCCCCCAGAGCTTGAGGTGAGGGCTGGAAGTCCAGCCATCACCTCCACATTCCAACCCAGAGCAGAGGAAGCAAGGAGGAACCAAGGATGGTTCTATCTTTCAACGTCCTTCAAAGTCTCATGTAATACTTCTGCTGACATCTCATTGGCTAGAACTTCATCTGTGTGATGGAGGGTGGGAAATGTAATCTTCTGAACTGGGTATCTTGTCACCTCAAGTATGTTTAAGTGAAAATGAAGACATTCAGTCATGTCTGACTCTTTGTGACCCCATGGACTATTGCCCACCAGGCTTCTCCATCCATGGGATTTTCCAGGCAAGAATACTGTAGTGGGTCATCATTTTCTTCTCCAGAGTATCTTCCTGACCCAGGGTTTAACCCTGGTCTCCTGCATTGCACACAGACTCTTTACCATCTGAGCCACAAGAGAAGACAAGTATGATTAGAACCTTGTTACTAATGAGTACAGCAAGGAATTTCCCTGGTGGTCCAGTGGTTAAGAATCTACTTTCCAATGTGGGGGATGCAGGTTTGATCCCTGGGTGGGGAATGAAGGCCCCATATCATATGCTTCGAGGCAACCAAGCCCACAAGTGACAACTAACCCTGCCAGTCACTGCTAGAGAAGCCTGTGCACCGTAACAAAGACCCCCACCACCACCACAAAATAAAGAATTAAAAAAATGAGTACTAATGAAAAAATACTTCTTTAAGCTAAACAAATACTTCTCTTCTTTCAAAAAAATAAAAAAAATCTTTGGCAGCCCATTCATTGTCACTGATTTCCTCTGACACTACTTGCTGCCGGCCCCCTCCCAAGGTCCTAAAAGGTTTCCATGGAATCCTAAGTGTTCCATGCATTTGAAAATCATTAGCTAAGATAATTTCTAAGGGTATATAAAATATTAAAAATCCTGGTTCTTTGATGTTGTTAATTTCTAAGTTGGTAATGTCTAAAAGGATCACATTTCTCAGTAATTTCGACTTGCTTTTAAAAAAATTATGGTTGCTAAAATATAGGTATCAACAATTAATGTTGTAATTAACTTGCCTCTCTCTGAGCCTTCCACATTCATGGACCAATACCCTCTTTTTTCCCTCCAAGCCTCACCAAGTTCTAAAAATGAATAAGGATGAATTAGATTTGGGCTGAATACATTTTTGAAGAAATCTATTTCTTTTTTCTTTCTGTTTTCCTTTTAGCAAGTATGAACAAAGTGGTACTGGAGAACTTTTGCTGAGCTGGTTAGGTTGTGTTTGATTGACTCTTGTCTTTTGGGGGTTTTTTGTAAGGCATATACTGTTCTCCCTACAACTTTAAAAAGAATTCTGATTTTAGCACTCACATAAGAATTTGTAGGAAGAACAAATGTCAGGAACCACATTCTTATACTGAATATTGTTTCTGCCAGTTAAGAGCAGTAAGATCATAAATAAAGTAGTTTTCCTGGAAGTTTTTTTATTTATAAAATTAACAATAACATCTAACTTGTTGATTTTTAGAATTGGATGAAATATTGCATTGTTGATGCTCTATAAACACAGAAATTATTTACATCACAAGTAAACTTTAGGTGTTTCTTTAAAAGTGAAAAATCAGAGAGGGTTGGGCATATAGATGAAATCTGAAGTATTAAGATGGCTTTGTCTGGGAACTCGTGTCAGAGAATCAAGGAAGCAGCTGTTACAGGAGACAGGTTAGGATATTTAGTCCCATTCTTACATACACTACCATTCTTGCACATGCACACACACACACACATAATGTGATTATGTAACATGAAGCATCAACAGACATGTGACAGCAAAGGAAAATTTTTATTTTCTAGAATTATGCTCTGGTAGTGATTCCAAAATTTCTTGGCTTGAAAAAGTGGCATTCTTTTGATTTCAATTTATTCTTGACTCTCACGTGAAAACAGCAGTCCTAGCCAAAGGCTAAACTATGAATCTTTCAAGTTTGACTTTGGCAGGTCTACTCCTTTCAACACCTTCCTGAACTCCAGAACAGGATGGGGGTAAAGAACAGGGAGGTAGTGACCTAAAAAAGAGAAGATAGGACCTGAACATCCTGAACAGCTTCAAGGACAGGAGGAAATAGTACAGGACACGACACCCAAGGGCACAGAGTTCCTACCTTGAGAAACACTGCCTTAAAAGATAGTGGCTAAACATGTTCACTTGCCTTCTGATACTACAGTTGATCAAATTTCTCACCCAGGCCCAGTTCAGAGTAAGTTCCCAAAATAATAAAGGTATGTTATGAGCATATCTGTTGAAGAAATCATAAGACACCGTCTCTGCAGCAGCTTTTTATATCACTACATAAATCCCCTTCCTTCATTTATCAACCTTTATTTATTCAACCCATTTCCAAGGCATTGTTTGCATAATGTCTGCAATTTCAAATATTTAAAAGTTTAACCAGTTCTAGACTTTACCAATCTGAGACCTGAGGTATTTTTGCTCCCTTATTCCTAGTATTTCAATGCCTGGGTTGATTTACTTTATAAGCTTTGGCATCTGCCTTGGTTTCTTGAGCTGCAATCCAGCTCCTCTTAAGTGGGTTTTGAACTTCAGAAAGCTGTGCTAGAGCTTTGCTGCTGGTGACCAAGGCTAGATCCCTGTCACCAGCGGCAGTCTCATCCTTTCTCCACCCCAGGCTTTCTGGCTGAAGTTTATCACAAGCTCTCCCTCTCACTAGAGGCTTGTGAATTTATATTGTCTGAACCATCAGTTGCACCAAGTTCTCTTCCCTATTACTGTTGCTCTAACCAGAAACAGGTTTGCTCAGCCTCTCTGGGCAGTGATACAGATGGTTGGTCACAGCCTTTGGGGAACAATAATACAAAGGAGTCAGGCATTCATACATCAGCCAAGCCAGTCTGTGTGGCCAAGGCAAGCATACTCCATGACCAAACATCTGAAGAACAGTGCTTGTTATAGTGACTTCATTTGAACAATACAACTGTGTGATGGAAAATTGGCATGGGTGATTAAACTCTGAAAGAAAGAATATCAGAATACTTGATTTTAAATGCTTCTGCTGCTGCTGCTAAGTCACTTCAGACATGTCCGACTCTGTGTGACCCCATAGACGGCAGCCCACCAGGCTCCCTCGTCCCTGGGATTCTCCAGGCAAGAACACTGGAGTGGGTTGCCATTTCCTTCTCCAGTGCATGAAAGTGAAAAGTGAAAGTGAAGTCGCTCAGTCGTGTCCCGACCCTCAGCAACCCCATGGACTGCAGCCTTCCAGGCTCTTCCATCCATGAGATTTTCCAGGCAGGAGTACTACCTCTATATTATGTTAAATTCCAATGTATTTTAAGGTTAATTCTGACAATCTGTGTTTTATTCTATTGAGCTTTTAGTCTATTCTTATATCTTTATTACATTATTATAATTTTAAAATATATTTTTAATTTTTATTTATTTTTTGCTGCACTGAGTCTTCAATGCTGCTCGAAGGTTTTCTCTCGTTGCAGTGAGCTGGGCTATTCTCTAGTTGTAATGTGAGGGTTTCTCATTGCAGTGGCTTCTTTTGTTGTGGAACAGAGGCTCAGTAGTTGTGGCTCCTGGGCTCCAGAGCATGGGCTTAGTTACTCTAGTTGCTGGATCTTCCTGGACCAGAGATTGAACTTGTGTCTCCTACATCAGCAGGTGGATTCTTAATCACTAGACCACCAAGAAAATCCCTATAATTTAAAAAATATGTTTCAGTGCATGGTAGAAATACTTTCTACTATTATTTCTTTCAAAAGTTCCTCAGTTCAGTCCCATGGACTGTAGCCCGCCAGGCTCCTCTGCCCATGGGATTTTCCAGGCAAGAATACTGGAGTGGGGTGCCATTTCCTTCTCCAGAGGATCTTCCCAATCCAGGGATCAAACCTGGGTCTCCTGCACTGCAGGCAGTTTCTTTACCATCTGAACCACCAGGGAAGCCCTATGTGGGTTTACATGAGCTTAATTATTTGGGGAAATGCTTATTTTTCTGATCATTTTCATGTTTTTGGCATTTTCCTCAGCAAACTCAGATAGTTGCTCAAGTTTTTATCATTTGTTCTATTTTATGCAATGTTGATTCTGTTATTTTTCTGCATCTAAAGTATTTAAAAAGTTATTCAAGTGGTTAGGAGATCTAAGATGAAATGATGAATGTGACAAGATAACGTAATTCCACTACAAGCATATAAAACAACCTTAATGAAGGGATGAGGAAAAATAATAGAAATAATTGGTGTCTCTAAGACCAAAAGCAAAAGGGACTGCACCTAAGTACTGTATACTCTAATTAATAAATTTGTTTCCCTTGTGTTGCTGGTTAATGATTCCCACACCACTATATATGTAATGCAGGAGACCTGGGTTTGATCCTTGGGTTGGGAAGATTCCCTGGAGAAGGGAAAGGCTACCCACTCCAGTATTCTGGCTTAGAGAATTCTATGGACTGAATAATCCATGAGTTGCAAAGAGTTGAACACAACTGAGCAACGTTCACTTCCACTTCCACTTCACTCAATCTTATGTTATGGGCTTCCCTCATAGCTCAGTTGGTAAAGAATCTGCCTGCAAAGCAGGAGACCCTGGTTCGATTCCTGGGTCAGGAAGATCCCCTGGAGGAGGAATAGGCTATCCACCCCAGTATTCTTGGGCTTCTCTTGTGGCTCAGCTGGGAGAAGGGAAAGGCTACCCACTCCAGTATTCTTGGGCTTCCCTTGTGGCTCAGCTGGGAGAAAGGCAAGGCTACCCACTCCAGTATTTTGTCCTGAAGAATTCCATGGACTGTATGGTCCATGGGGTGGCAAAGAGTTGGACACAACTGAGTGACTTTCATATACATGTATAGTGGAACTGAACAATTAAGTAAATGGATAGCATATGGTGGGAGCCAGATTTCTCAGTGATGGGGTGGGAGGTTATAGATAAGCCAAGAAAGGATGTCAAGTTGGTCCATTTGATAATGGATTAGAGTCACAGGTATCCATATGAACTCACGCTTAGCTTAGTACATATACAGATAAATAGATACAGAAATATTTATAAAAATGTGTATATACCTGGGACACATATGTTTTCTTGCTCTGGCAGCCAAAAGGACCTAGAAGCAATGACATCCCAGTTGCAATGAGCATACCTAATGCCAAGATCTTGGTTTCTAACACCAGTCTCCAGTAAAAGAAACCAGGGCTCCTTGAAGAAGTAGTTGATTCTTGGACTGGGGTAAAAAATATACAAGGTGTATCTGGAGCAGCTTGTAGTTCCAGAAAGTAAGTGCTAGAATTTGCAAAGATGAGAGTATGCCAAAGGAACACAAGAGCCAACCTAGAGAGATTCCAGTGGCCAAAGGCGAACAATTGAGCAATAAAATAAAAAATAAAGTAGTGTTGGATTGTAACCCAAGTATAACATAAATATCAATGAGCCCACACTGATATAAGTAATGATTTAATAAATAAGCAAATGTGGGAAAATTGACAAATTATTATACAGAAGAATTCCAAATAATTTAGCTAGATATTCTGCCCCCAGGAGGTGGAACATAAATTCCAATTTCACAAGTATGGGCTGTGCATAGTGACTTCCTTCCAAAGAGTGTAGTATGGATGGGGGAAAAGGAACTTTGTAGTAAAAAAGTCTGACAAACACTACATCAGCCAGGTGACCAGGGTCAATGCCGATAGTCACAAATTGTATTGATAGTATATTTTCTTGATGTGATTGAAAAAAAGCACTTTATCTCTATTGTCTTCCTCTCCAACACACATAACATTGATCTAATCATGAGGAAAAAAATACCAAATAAATCTCAATTGATTCTGTGAAATACCTGACCAGTACTCCTCAAAACTGTCAAAGTCATCAAAACAAGGAAAATCTTAGACACTGTCACAGCCAAGAGGAGCCTAGTGAGATGTGACAAGTAAAATTATTGTGGGATCTTGGGACATAAAATGGATAATAGGTAAAACCTAAAGAAATACAAATAAATTAGGAGCTTGGTTACTACTGGGCTTTGCAGGTGGCACTAGAAGTAAAGAATTCACCTGCTAATGCAGGAAATGTGGGTTTGATTCCTGGGTCAGGAAGATCCCCTGGAGAAGGAAATGGTAACCCACTCCAGTATTATTGCCTGGAAAATTCCACTGACAGAGGCTGGCAGGCTACAGTCCATGGGGCCATAAAGAGTTGGACACGACTTAGTGACTAAACAACAAGAACAACAAAATGTATTTATATTGGTAAATTAATTGTGACAAATGTGTATAATGTCCGTCTAGTCAAGGCTATGGTTTTTCCTGTGGTCATGTATGGATGTGAGAGTTGGACTGTGTGCCGAAGAATTGAAGCTTTTGAACTGTGGTGTTGGAGAAGACTCTTGAGAGTCCCCTTGGACTGCAAGGAGATCCAACCAGTCCATTCTGAAGGAGATCAGCCCTGGGGATTTCTTTGGAAGGAATGATGCTAAAGCTGAAACTCCAGTACTTTGGCCACCTCATGCGAAGAGTGACTCACTGGAAAAGACCCTGATGCTGGGAGGGATTGGGGGCAGGAGGAGAAGGGGACGACAGAGGATGAGATGGCTGGATGGCATCACTGACTTGATGGACATGAGTCTGAGTGAACTCCGGGAGTTGGTGATGGACAGGGAGGCCTGGCATGCTGCGATTCATGGGGTCACAAAGAGTTGGACATGACTAAGTGACTGAACTGAACTGAACTGAACTGAATAAGGAGCACCAGATATATGATATCGGAGAAGGCAATGGCACCGCGCTCCAGCACTCTTGCCTGGAAAATCCCATGGACGGAGGAGCCTGGTGGGCTGCAGTCCATGGGGTCACTAAGAGTGGGACACGACTGAGTGACTTCACCTTCACTTTTCACTTTGATGCATTGGAGAAGGGAATGGCAACCCACTCCAGCGTTCTTGCCTGGAGAGTCCCAGGGACGGGGGAGCCTGGTGGGCTGCCGTCTATGGGTCACACAGAGTCGGACACGACTAAGTGACTTAGCAGCAGATGTATGATATATGAGAAGTCCTTATACCATCATTGCAATTTTCTGTAAACCTAATATTGTTCTGAAATATGTTTATTTTTAAAAAGTTATCGTCACTTTTTTTCTCTGAATTTTTTTAACATCGTCAGCTCTCGTATCTTCTCAATCTTAACTTCTATTTTTACATAGAATTTTTTGATTTAATTTCCTTATGAAATATGCAAGATGATACTTAAAATTTCATTCCATTTCCTATAAAATTTAAAGTATATTCTCCAGACTTCCACTTCTAACCAAAATGAAATAACAGGGACTAAACTTATTCTCTGCTCAAAACAGCCAAAAGACAAAACAAGACTATATATGAAACAACAATTTTTAAGACACTGGACATCAACAGTGAGAAATGGTGGTTCTCAAGAGATGGGAAACAAATGAAGTAAACCCTATAACTGTCCAAGCTTAATGCTCTGAGAGCATCGAACCCTTGAAATAAGGAGAGGAAATCAAGTGAAGCATGGTAGGCTCTGAATTGAGGACACAGAGCTGAAAGTCCCAGTCACAGCTAGAGTAATGGAGAAGAGAAAATTACTTACAGAACACTGGAGATCCCCAAAGAGTCTCTCTTGACTGTTCAACAGAGTACAGACCTATGCATAAGAAGGAAAGTATTTAACCTTGAGAAATAAAATTAAAGAATTAGAGGAAACAGTATCTATTGTTCACACTGGGCCTGAAGAAGTACCTGGTTTAAACAGCTAGACCAGGAAACTTTATAATTAATGGAGAATTAGATAGAGTATGCAGAAAGGTCTTGACTCAGTAATGGGAAACAATTATAACCAGAAATGCTGCTCTGGTCCTATTTAGCAAATTGTAATGGCAAGATCTTTGCCAACAAAGGTCCATCTAGTCAAGGCTATGGTTTTTCCAGTGGTCATGTATGGATGTGAGAGTTGGACTGTGAAGAAGGCTGAATGCTGAAGAATTGATGCTTTTGAATAATGGTGTTGGAGAAGACTCTTGAGAGTCCCTTGGACTGCAAGGAGATCCAACCAGTCCATTCTGAAGGAGATCACCCCTGGGTGTTCTTTGGAAGGAATGATGCTAAAGCTGAAGCTCCAGTACTTTGGCCACCTCATGCAAAGAGTTGACTCATTGGAAAAGACTGATGCTGGGAGGGATTGGGGGCAGGAGGAGAAGGGGATGACAGAGGATGAGATGGCTGGATGGCATCACTGACTCGATGGACGTGAGTTTGAGTGAACTCTGGGAGTTGGTGATGGACAGGCAGCCAGGGCATGCTGCGATTCATGGGGTCGCAAAGAGACAGACACAACTGAGCAACTGAACTGAACTGAACTGAATGGCAAGATCCAAAAGGATCTTTTTGGATTTCCCCACATGTTGTTCCCCACATGCTTAAAGTGAAAGTGAAGTAGCTCAGTTGTGTCCAACTCTGTGACCCGTGGACTGTAGCCCACCAAGCTCCTCCATCCATGCGATTCTCCAGGCAAGAATATTGGAGTGGGTTGCCATTTCCTTCTCCAGGGATCTTCTCGACCCAGGGATCGAACCCAGGTCTCCCATATTGCAGGCTGACGCTTTAACCTCGGCTCCACCAGGGAAGCCCTTAAATACAATAATACAGTCTCTCAGAAAAACTCCTATAGAGACACAGAACTTCAGATCTAAGTACTAACATCAAAGATTTCAAGGGAGGAAAGGAAGCCAGGTTGAAAGAAGAAGGGGAAGGAGGCAGAAGGGGGGGGGCAAAAGAGGTGGCCTTACAGGTGTCTCCTGCCACCTAGAGATACCCAGACATTATGGGACTTTTCCCTGGGCCTCCAGAGAAGGGAGGACTGGAACTCGGCCCTACCAGACATCAGACCAGACCAGAACCAGAATTCGAGTTCTCTGCCAAGAGGAGGTGATCAGTCTCCAATCCTCAGCTCAGGCTAAGGGCCCTTTGACCAGATTCCTGCATCCAGGACCGGGGGACTAGAAAAATGGAAGGATAGGAAGGGTTAAGGAGAGGAAAGAGAGAGGGAAGGAGAGAGAGGTCAATAAAGTCTCTTGTTCCTTACCAGTCGGGGCACTCTGGCCAGTTGTCCATGTCAGGAGGAGACCAGAGCAAAAAGGGTCCCAGCTGCGGCCGCTGGGTCTGGTCCATTGGCAGGCAAGCTGGCCCCTGAGTACCTCGAGTGGTCAGGATGTCAGTCTCAGCGAAGAAGAGTCCCATCTCAAAACTGGGCTCTTGTCTAACACTTGGAAATGAATTGTCCAAGGAGACACATGTGCTGACAAAGCAAGAGATTTTATTGGGAAAGGGCACCCGGGTGGAGAGCAGTAGGGTAAGGAATCCCAACATGCTTAATTACATCCTAAAGCAAAATTCAAGAGTCTTTATAAGACTACAGAATTATCTGGTATCCAACAAGGCAAAATTTGCAATACCTGGCATCTGTGAAAGGTTACAAGACATACAAAGAAACCAGGAAATATGACCCATAATAGGAAGAAAAATAGTCAATCGAAACCAACCAGAATGGACACAGATGTGGAGAAGCAGCAAAGACATTGAAATGGTTATTAGAATTGAATGCTATATGTTCACAATGTTAAGTAAATACACAAAAATTATTTTAAAAATCTAAAATAAACCTCCAGAAATGAAAACTAAAATGTGTAAGATTAATGATAGCTGGATGTGATTAATGGCAAACTAGATATTGCAGAAGAAAAGATTATTAAACTTGAAGATAAGCAACAGAAACTATCAAAATTAAACACAAAAAGAGAAAAATTAAATGAAAAGAGAATCAGTAAACTGTGGGTCATCATTAAACAGCCTGTTTATGTAATTAAGACTTCTCCATTGGCTCAGTGATAAAGAATCCACATGCCAATACAGAAGTTCTATCCCTGGGTTGAGAAGACCCCCTGGAGAAAGAAAGGGCAACCCACTCCAGTATTGTTGCCTGGGAAATCCCACGGACAGAGGAGCCTGGTGGTCCATGGGGTCACAAAGAGTTGGACGCTACTTAGCGACTAAACAACAACAATGTGTAACTGAGTCTCTGAAGGAGAGAGAGATAGGAAAAATAGAAAAAAAATATTTAACAAAATTAGGGCTGAATGTTTTCCAGATTTCATGGCAATTATAAACTCTTAGTTTCAAGAATATAAATAAACCCACGCAAAAGAAAGATAAATAAAACTACAGCAAGGCATGTCTTAATCAAATTACTCAAAACAATTGATAAAGAGAATGTTTGAAAGAAGACAGAGAAAAACTATATATTTCTGAGTCAAAGAACAAAAATAAAGGTGAAAGATTTCTTGTCAAAAACAATTAAAGCATGATAGTGACACATCATCTTGAAAATACGGGGGGAGAAAAGGCTGTCAATCTAGAATTTTTAATTCAGAAAAAAAGAATCTTAAAAACATGAAGGCAAAATAAATCTTTTTCAGACATTAAAAAAGATAAAGTAATTCATTATCAGTGGGCTCACACTACAAAAAACAGGAGTTAATCTTCACAACCTCAGGTTAGGCAATAGGTTCTTAGATATGATGCTCCAAACACAACAACAAAAGAAAAAATAGATCAATTGGACTTCATGTAAACTAGAACATTTTGTGCATCAAAGGCAACTATAAAGAAAGTAAAAAGACAACCTGCTGACTGGAAAAAAAAATTGCAAATTATGTATCTGTTATGTGCCTTGCATATAGAATATAGAAAGTCGCCTTAAAACTCAACCAAAAACTCCCAAACAAACCAATTTAAAAATAGGTAAAGAATCTGAATTAATATTTCTACAAAGAAGATATGCAAAAGATCAACAAACACAGGAAAAGGTGCTCAACATTATTAGCCATGAGGGAAATGATAATCAAAACCACAAGGAGATAGTGATATCACTTCACATTCACCAGTACGGCTATAATAAAAAGGCAGGTAATAACAAATGTTGATTAAGTCTGGAAATTTCTCAAATGGTTACCATTCTCATAGAGTTACCATATAACCTAGCAATTTTACTCCTATAAATATCCCTAAGAGAAATGAAAATATTTTCTACAAAAAGGTTTGTACATGAACGTTCATATCTATGTTATTTATAATAGCCCAAAAGAATATGGAGAGAATCCAAATGTTTATCAACTGATGGATAAATAAATGTGGTATATCCATACAATAATGTATTTTTCAGCAATATAAAGAATGAAGCAATGATAGCTGCTGCACCATGGATGAAGATATCCATTTACAAAAGACCACATGTCTCATGGGCAACAGACAATTGCCTGCTAGGTTGCCAGGCATTTATATGAGCGCTTTCAATGTCAGCTATTCAATCCCTAAAACAATTCTAATCTTGCTATAGAGCAAAATGTGAGAAAAGGGACAGAAGCAAACTTAAGCTGTGGTTTTTTTTTTTAATATATTTATTTCTTTTCATTTTCCTTTTTTAAAAAAATATATTTCTTAATCAGAGGATAAGTGCTTTGCAATGTTGTGTTGGTTTCTGCCATACCACAACATGAGTCAGTCAGTCATAATTACATATATATATATATATCCCCTCTCTCTCTTGAGCCTCTCTCTCCCTCCCATCCCACCCCTCTAGGTCATCACAGAGCACCAGGCTGGGCTTCCTATGCTATTCAGCAGCTTCCTATGAGTTGTCTATTTTACACATGATAAATGCAATATTTCCCTTCCCTATTTACCTTTTATATTGAATAATCCCTTGCCAGGTGGCATTAGAGGTAAAGAATCCACCTGCCAAGGCAGGAGACAGAAGAGACATAGGTTCGATCCCTGGGTCAGGAAGATCCCCCTGGGGAGGGAATGGCAACCCATTCCAGTGTTCTTGCCTGGAAAATCCCCAGGGCAGGCTGGCGGGCTATAGTCCATAGGGTCACACAGAGTTGGACACAACTGAAATGACTTGAGCATGCATACACAAAGGTGTTTTTTCCAGACCTGAAAACTGATTGAAGCTTTTTATAAAGCATGTTCAAATATTCAATAATGCAGAGACACACATACACACACACACATATACATGAGCAGTGTTGAATATATATATACAGAGACTAATATGTATATATACATGTACATGAGCATTGTTGAATATATATATATTCAACAATTAAACACACTTTGGCTAAAACCTTCATTTCCCTTCTGGCCTCTATAGAGATGAAGAACTGTCAGATATATCCTTACCATAATGAAAAAGACCCACCCCTTCTCCAAAAAAATACAAAATCCTTTGCATTCTGGGGTATACTTGCTGCTGCTGTTGCTGTTGCTGCTGCTTCTAAGTCACTTCAGTCGTGTCCGACTCTGTGCGACCCCATAGACAGCAGCCCACCAGGCTCTCTCGTCCCTGGGATTCTCCAGGCAAGAACACTGGAGTGGGTTGCCATTTCCTTCTCTAATGCATGAAAGTGAAAAGTGAAAGTGAAGTCGCTCAGTAGTGTCCAACTCTTAGCGACCCCATGGACTGCAGCCTACCAGGCTCCTCCGTCCATGGGATTTTCCAGGCAAAAGTACTGGAGTGGGGTGCCATTGCCTTCTCTAAGGGGTACACTTAAAGTCTGCTTAGTTGGCAGAATGTGATGTAGTAGAAGAAGACTTGCTATGTCTTCTGAATGACTTGGGTGAATTTTCTGAGCCTGAGACCCATTCATTAAGTGACCCATTCATTAAGTGACAGTATTGGGTTGGACAATTTCTAAATATTTTCTTGTCTCTGACATTCAATAACACTGTAGACCTACTACAATAGGCACCATCATCACTGAAGTAAAGATAACCCCCAACCCAAGCTCAACTTCATGAGTAACCAATATTAGCCTGTGGCTTGAATTCCACTTGACGGAATACTTGGAATGAAGATGGATCTAAATTTTTGGAACTGCTGAAGATGCTGAAGGGACTTTCTTGAGGTTCTTCCAATATTAGTGCGTAATGACAATGCTAATGAATTCATTGGCACAATTTGCTACCTAAAGAGATGACAGGACTCTGATGCACTGAGCCTGTGAGACTTGCTAACCTCAGGGTTCTTCTAATTTAGTTTTACCTCCTGCTGAGTCATATTTTTCTAATTGCATGAATCAGCTCTCATTTTAACTCCTCTGCAATTTTTTTTCTCATTTCCCTGCCAAAACACTTTCTGGCTGTAACTTAAAGACAAAGTATTAAGAATTTTAACTGGAGAACAGGACAAGTGTTGAATGAGTAGGCAGTTAGTTCCTGAGGCATGTGCCAAGTGTCACTGGAAATATAATTTTCCCCAGATATTTAGGACAGGATTTGGTTATTCACAGTCTTTCTCCACAGTGGCAATTTGAGCTAGCATACTTGCCAGGTCTGTAAATAGGTACCTGAACATCATATTCTGGGATCAAAAACTAAAAGTCTGCATTTTATTGTATTAGGCATGTCTTCAAATTTAGTTTCAAGTTTTAATGATTTATAAATAAATATGCTATATAAAGGGCTTCCCTGGTGACTCAGATGGTAAAGAATCTGCCTGCAATGCGAGAGACCCAGGTTCAATCCCTGGGTGTGGAAGATCCTCTGGAGAAGGGAATGGCAACCCACTCCTTTATTCTTGCCTGGGAAATCCCATGACAGAGGAGCCTGGTAGGCTATAGTCCATGGGGTCGAAAAAGAGTTGGACATGACTTATCAACTAAGCAACAACAACTTCTGGTTTCACTAATTCACAGCAGGAGAGGACTTTTGACACAGAATGAATCAGATCTCAAGTCTCACCCATATCTGATTTGGATGACAGATATGATTTTTCACTTTAAATTAACACCAGAATAAGTTGATTTGGAGGCTTGTTTAAATAGGGGGAATATATTTTGCATTTGAGAAGGATGTAAATTTGGGGGAACAAGATGGAATATCGTGTCCTCTCAAAATTCCTATGTTGAAGTCTTAGCCCCCCAGCAGCTCAGAATGTGACTGTGTTTGGAATAAAGACCTTTAAAGAGGCAATTAAGGAAACATAAGACCATCTTGCGGAGAAGGCGATGGCACCCAACTCCAGTACTCTTGCCTGGAAAATCTCATGGACGGAAGAGCCTGATAGGCCGCAGTCCATGGGGTCGCGAAGAGTCAGACACGACTGAGCGACTTCACTTTCACTTTTCTCTTTCATGTGTTGGAGAAGGAAATGGCAACCCACTCCAGTGTTCTTGCCTGGAGAATCCCAGGGACGGGGGAGCCTGATGGGCTGCCATCTATGGGGTCACATAGAGTTGGACACGACTGAAGCGACTTAGCAGCAGCAGCAGCAGCAGCAGCAGCAGCAGCAAGACCATCTTGTTGCTGTTCTGTCCATGAGTCGTGTCCCACTCTTTGTGACCCCATGGACTGCAACACGCCAGGTTTCCCTGTCCTTCATTATCTCCCGGAGTGTACTCAAATTCACATTCATTGAGTCTGTGATGCTATCTAACCATCTCATCCTCTGTTCCCTTCTCCTTTTGCTTTCAATCTTTCCCAGCATCAGGGTCTTTACTAATGAATTGGCTCTTTGCATCAAGTGGCCAAAGTATTGCAACTTCAGCTTTAGCTTCAGTCCTTCCAGTGAATATTCAGGGTTGATTTCCTTTAGGATTAACTGGTTTGATCTCCTTGCGTCCAAGAGACTCTCATGTATGTGAGCCTTAATTCAATATGACTGGTGTTCTTACAAGAAGAGACAATTAGGACACAGAAGGAAAACCAAGATGTTATGAGTGTTGCAAGGAGAAGAGAGTCATCTGCAAACCATGGAGAGAGGCCTCAGAAGAGGTCACCTGTGCTGACACCTTGATCTCGGACTTCTAGTCTCTAGAGCTTTAAGAAAACAAATTTGTTGAAGCCATTCAGTCTGTGGTACTTTGTCATGGCAACCATTGCAAACTAGTATGTTACCCTTATTTTCCAAAACACAGTCAGTATTTCTGGATAATCACAACCTCCCATACCAATTTCTTTCACCTGCTATTCCTAAGGTCCTTGTTACTCATCATTTACACATTAATGATGTGACTGAAATTAACAGAGCATGTGAACAGAGTATTGGAAATAGGATAACAGCTTTGAACTCCACATACCTGGATTATCTGTAAAAAGAAAACCTTCCTTCTTATTAAAAAAAAAAAAAGCCCAAATGTGGAAATAACTAAAATCAAGAAGCTGTTGCTTCTATGACAGGCAACTGGGCTGAGTGACCAATATTCACTCATGAAAGAAATAGTGATTTCATGTTGAAAATACGTCATAGCCACATAGAACTAAAAGAACCAAGTCTTTCCCTCTGTCATGTCTTATTTTAAAGCCTGCACTAGAAGCCAGGACTGCCTGTCTAGTCATCCAGTGCTTTGGAGATTAACTTGAATGTTTTAGATAAAAAGAATAATTTTGACTCTTGCCATGCTCATCTCATTTACTGTACTTTGTGTTTGATTAAGTCTAATATGAGGCAGACCAAGGTGTTTTTTCTTCTCTCTAAGCTTCATCGACCCTCCCACCCCACCCTATAATTCTCTTAATTGATTAAGCCATGACCCCTCAAGAGGATCTGACTGGAAAAGAGAGGGATCGGAGACTCAGAATGCTTGCATCAGCTGGAAAGTAACTACAGGACAAATTTCTCCACAGGTCCCTGGGACAGACTGAACCTGCTGGGTCAGTTACCTCCAAGCTGGAGAGCCTACATAAGTTTTTTTTTTTTAATTTAATTTTTATTTTAAACTGGAGTATAGTTTTTAAATTGTTGTGTTTGTTTTAGGTGTACATTGATATATATATATATATATATATATATATATTTTTTTTTTTTTTTAAGGATTCTTTTCCATATAGGTCATTACAATGTATGGAGTAGAGTTTCCTGTACTATACAGTAGGTCCTTCTTGATTACCTGGTTTCTATATGTAAGGGTGTCTATGCTAATTCCAACCTCCTAAGTTATCTCTTTCTACTATCATTTCCCTTTGGTAACTAAAAATTTGTTTTCTACATCTATGATTTTGTTTTGAAAACTATTTCATTTGTATCAATTTTTAGAAAACACCTATATGTGATATCATATGCTATTTGCCTTCGTATGTTTGACTTGATTCACTAGTGTGATCATCTCTAGGTCCAGCCATGTTGCTGCAAATGGCATTATTTTGTTGTAAGTTTAATTCCCATGCCAACCAGTGTTCTGCCTTCGGCAATCAAGCTCCCTACTAAATAAAAATGATGCTCAGGAAGAAAAACCAAGAGTGAGTGGGGCTTTCAGAGAAGGAGCCAGTGCCTTTGAGGGCAGGTTGTGAAGTCACTCTCTACACTGGCCTCCTCGCTTACATCTGCCCTGTCATTACTGCCTCCTGAATTATTACCAGCAACAGGGGAGGCATACGGCAATTTTTTAAAGAGAAGCTTTTTTTCTTTTTCTCTATCAGATACACTCTTGCCCAATAAAGAGTCTTCTTCGCTGGTTTCTGGCTCTCTTCCAGCAGCAAAGGTTTCTATCCACTGATATTTTATCGTGGGCACCCCCTGTGGCTCAGCAGTAAAGAAACCTGTGCAGATGTAGGAGACACAAGAGACATGGGATCAATCCCTGGTTTGGGAAGATCCCCTGGAGGAGGAAGTGGCTACCCACTCCAGTATTACTGCCTGTCGAATCCCATGGACAGAGGAGCCTGCGGGCTAAAAGTCCATGGGGTCGCAAAGAATAGGACACGACTGAGCGAATAAACAATTACATCTTACCCAGGCCTCCCTAGTTCTGCACCATAGAAATTCAAGCATCAGTTGGAAAAAAAAGAAGGTCTAACCTTTCAAAACCAGAGAATGATGCTGGCTGGATAAGGTGCTCTTTAGTTGTCCAAGTGCCTCTGAGTACATGCTATGTTCTTGTATATTCCACAGTTTAGGGGAATAGCCTGACTTTGTGCCACATTGTCTTAATTCCCACAACAACCAAAGAAATACAAGCTCCATGTCACACAGGCCTGTGGCACAGTTTAGTCAGTTGCCCAGAATCAAAAAGTAGTGACCCCTAGAATCAGAACTTTTTTTTTTCATCTATCCTAACCATATGCTTTTTGGAATGGGAAAGAGTGGGTCATTTTAAAGCAATCTAATAAGAACATAAGAAAGAAACATAAAGAAAACATAACCAGAGTCCATTATCAACCTGAATAATATTCAGAATAGTTTTTCAATGCTTCAGTTCAGTTCAGTCGCTCAGTCGTGTCCGACTCTTTGCGACCCCATGAATTGCAGTACGCCAGGCCTCCCTGTCCATCACCAACTCCCGGAGTTCACTCAGACTCATGTCCACTGAGTCCGTGATGCCATCCAGCCATCTCATCCTCGGTCGTCCCTTTCTCCTCCTGCCCCCAACCCCTCCCAGCATCAGGGTCTTTTCCAATGAGTCAACTCTTCGCATAAGGCAGCCAAAGTACTGGAGCTTCAGTTTTAGCATCATTCCTTCCAAAGAAGTCCCAGGGCTGATCTCCTTCAGAATGGACTGGTTGGATCTCCTTGCAGTCCAAGGGACTCTCAGGAGTCTTCTCCAACATCACAGTTCAAAAGCATCAATTCTTCTGCGCTCAGCCTTCTTCACAGTCCAACTCTCACATCCATACATGACCACTGGAAAAACCATAGCCTTGACTAGACGGACCTTAGTCGGCAAAGTAATGTCTCTGCTTTTGAATA
>SJXQ01008188.1:0-30606 GCA_006408695.1 Aepyceros melampus
TGGAACGGAGAAAGGAGTCACCATTCTAGATGCCATTAAAGACATTTAAGACAAGGCTGGACTTTTCTGGCAGTCCAGTGGTTAAGAATCTGCACTTCCAGTGCAGGGAGTGGGGTTCAATCCCTGGTCTGGAAACAAAGATTCCACATGCTATTTGGCACAGTCAAAAAAGATACGTGTATATTAAGGGGTCAAATAGCAACATTAACAGAAATTGGGAAGAAGATAATTCCAACCTGCCAGGGTCCAGCCCCAGTGGGACCAGGGAATTCGAAGCGAGGACAGCATCAGCAAGAAAAAAACTTATTTATTTAGAAATGTAAGATTAGATTATAATTGTATAGTAGGAAAATTTAGTGGAGAAAAGAGGCTGAATAACTTGGGTTATGGGGAAAGCCAATAAAATCTCAGGACAAGAGATTTACACCATCTACGTGGGGCCACCGGCACCCGCTTGAATCTCTAAGGGTCCCCCGCCCTGAGCTCCCTTTCATGCAGATCTTAGAAGCCAGGACAAGTAAGTAGACGTGGTGAGCCTCCCCATTCCAGATGGGAATTCAGCCGGAAATTAGAGAGAAAGAGAGGGAGAAAGAGAAAGAAAGAGAGACATGGGGTGGGGGGGAGCCAGATTTCCAAGAAACCAGTTCGAGAGACTAGTCTGAGAAAACTGGTCCATCCTTTATTATTCAGAAGGCCTTTTATACATAAAGATCAATGGGTAACACAAAGTTATGCAGTGTTAGCAGCCCAAACTTTTATAAAAAACCAGGCTTTTCTCTCTGCATACCTAGTTGTATACACAAGTCTTAGGTGATTTACATCGTCTTCTGGCCAGAAGGCCAATTAACATTTTACGGCCCTTTTCTGATAAGGGTTTGTTAACCAGAAGACTTATTTGTGTTAAAAGTGTTGTTCTTTCCAAAGTCTGGTGCCATTCTCAGAAAGCACTAAATAAAGTTACATTCTCACATAGCAAAGATACAGCAATTTGTAACAAGTAAAAGGAGTACAGTGATTTATAACAAAGAGAAAAGCATTTAACTCAAAAATCTAGTGTTGCTAACATCAAAACTACTACATATCTTTTTCCATATCCCCTTTACATTGATTAACATCCTCCCAAAGTCTTAGGTGATTTACATCGTCTTCTGGCCAGAAGGCCAATTAACATTTTACGGCCCTTTTCTGATAAGGGTTTGTTAACCAGAAGACTTATTTGTGTTAAAAGTGTTGTTCTTTCCAAAGTCTGGTGCCATTCTCAGAAAGCACTAAATAAAGTTACATTCTCACATAGCAAAGATACAGCAATTTGTAACAAGTAAAAGGAGTACAGTGATTTATAACAAAGAGAAAAGCATTTAACTCAAAAATCTAGTGTTGCTAACATCAAAACTACTACATATCTTTTTCCATATCCCCTTTACATTGATTAACATCCTCCCAGGTGCCTAAAAGATAAAGAACAAGGAGGTCTGACAGCAAGCATTGAGTCAACAGTGAAATCCTGTCACCAATATGTTTTTCAGCTCTTTAGAAAAGGCTCTGTAACTTTAAGATGCTTCAAGCTTCGTGCCCCTCACAGTTGGGGGCTATAAGCAATTCACAAGCTGTAAAAGGTCCGGGAAATGGTTAGGCAAGTTAGAGCGTTATCAGAGGAGGTTGAGCTGAAACACTCCTTTCAAATGCAGAAGACTAAAGCCCTGAATTAACTTTTTCCAGAGAGTGTCAGAATAATAGAAAAATACAATATAAGGCCGGCAGATTCTTATTTTGGGGGTACATACTCAGGAAATACGAGAGGGAAACCCTGAGACCTGAATCATCCTTGCCCATCGAGGTCTCTGCCGCATGACCTTGTCACAGGTGGGATTCCTCACGCTGGGTCCCAGCAGCAGGCATATTCTGATTTCCTTTTTTGTTTTGGGGGGGGGGATAGCTGCTTGGGGAAACTCAGGGGGAACCCCTAAAATCCTAATTGCCTTTCCATCAGATTTCTGCCACATGACCTTGTCATGGGTGGGATTCCTCACGCTGGCCGCCAGCACCAGCCCTCACAGGTGACTTCGAAAAATTCAAGACTTCAGCAGAGAAAGTGACTGCAGATGGTGTGGAAATAGCAAGAGAACTAGAGGTAGAAATGCAGCCTGAATATGGGACTGAGTGTCTGTAGTCAAGATAGCACGGTACTGGCACAAAAACAGAAATATAGGCCTCTTTCTATCTGTAAGTTTTCTTTGGAGAAATGTCTGTTTAGGTCTTCAGCCCATTTTTAAAAATATGTATTTATTTATTTATTTGACTGCTCCAGGCCTTAGTTGTGGGGTCTTTAGTTGTGGCATGTGGGATGTAGTTTCCTGATCATGGATTGAACCTGAGCCCCCTGCATTGGGAGCTCGAAGTCTTAGCCACTGGACCACCAGGGAAGTCCCTTCAGCCTGTTTTTTGACTGGGTTGCTTATTATTTTTGGCATTGAGCTGCATGAGCTATTTGTATATTTTAGAGATTAATCCCTTGTTGGTTGCTTTGTTTGCAAATATGTTCTCCTATTCTGAGGGTTGTCTTTTCATCTTGTTTACGGTTTCTTTTGCTATGCAAAAGCTTTTAAGTTTAATTAGGTCCCGTTTATTTATTTTTGTTTTTATTTTCATTATTCTAGGAGGTGGGTCAAAAAAGACTGCTGCAATTTATGTCAGAGTGTTCTCATGTTTTCCTCTGGAAGTTTTTGTAGTGTCCAGCCTTACATTTAAGTCTTTAACCCATTTTGAGTTTTTGTTATGATGTTAGGGAGTATTCTAATTTCATTCTTTACATATAGTTGTCCAGTTTTACCATAACTGCTTATTTAAGAGACTTTTTCTCCATTATATATTCTTGTCTGCTTTGTCATAGATTAAGTGACCATAGATGTGTGGGTTTATCTCTGAGCTTCCTGTCTTGTTCTATTGAACTATATTTTTATTTTTGTGCCAGTATCATACTGTCTTGATTACTGTAGCTTTTTAGTATGTGGGGTCACACAGAGTTGGACACGACTGAAGTGACTTAGCAGCAGAAGTTAGGGAGCCTGATTCTCCAGCTCTGTTTTTCTTCCTCAAGATTGCTTTGGCTATTCAGGGACTTTTGTGTTTCCATACAAATTGTAAGTTTTTTTGTTCTAATTTTCTGAAAAATGTCATTGGCAATTTGATAGGGATGGCATTGAATCTCTATATTGCTTTGGGTAGTATAGCCATTTTCACAATATTGATTCTTCCAATCCACCAACATAGTACATCTCTTAATCTGTGTCATTTTTTATTTCTTTAATCAGTATCTTACAGTTTAATTTCATTTTCTGGTCTTTTATTGCTAGTGTATCAAAATGAAATTAATAGAAAGAAATAAATCAGAAAAATCAGAGCAGAAATAAATGAAATAAAAACAAAGAAAAGTAGCAAAGATCAGTGAAACTAAAAACTGGTTCTATGAGAAGATAAACAAAATAGATAAACTTTTAGCCAGATTCATCAAAATCAATAAAATTAGAAATGAAAAAGGAGAAATTACAACTGACACCACAGAAACACAAAGGGTCATAAGAGGCTACTACAAGCAACTATATGCTAATAAAATGGATAACCTGGAAGAAATTGACAAATTCTTTAGAAAGGTATAACCTTCTAGGACTGAACCACGAAGAAATAGAAAATATGGACAGAACAATCACAAGTAATAAAATTTAGACTGTGATTAAAAACCTTCCAACAAATAAAAGTCCAGGACCAAATGGCTTCACAGGGAAATTCTATCAAACATTTAGAGAAGAACTAACACCTATCCTTCTCAAAATCTTCCAAAAAACTACAGAAGAAACTCCCAAGCTCGTTTTACAAGGTCACCATCACCCTGATACCAAAACCGGACAATGATATCACACACACACAAAAAGAGAAAATTACACACCAGTATCATTGATGAACATAGACGCAAAAATTCTCAACAAAATAATAGCAACCAGAATCTAACAATACATTAAAAAGATCATACACATGATCAAGTGGGATTTATCCCAAGGATGCAAGCATTCTTCAGTATATGCAAATCAATCAATATGATACACCATGTTAACAAATTGAAGTATAAAAACCATAGTTATCTCAATAGATGCAGAAAAAGCTTTTGACAAAATTCAACACCATTTATGACAAAAAGTCTCCAGAAAGTGGGCATAGAGGGTACCTACCTTAACATAATAAAGGCCATATATTGAAAATACACAGATAATATAATTTCCAATGATGAAAAACTGAAAGTATTCCCTCTAAGATCAGGAACAAGACAAGAATGTCCACTCTTGCCACAATTATTCAACATAGTTTTGGAAGTCCTAGCACAGCAATCAGAGAAGATAAAGAAATAAAAGGAATCCAAACTGAAAAAGAAGTAAAGCAATCACTATTTGCAAGTGACATGATAGTATACATAGAAAATCCTAAAGATGCCACCAGAAATGGCAGTGCTAATCAGTGAATTTGGTAAGGTTCCAAGATACAAAATTAATGAACTGAAATCTCTTGCATTCCTACACCATATACTCTCATCAGGTCATATACTCTTGACCTGATGGAAAAACTGAAGCTGGGACTGACTAAGCAGCTTGTCCGAGATTCCACAGTTATCTGGTATGAAAACTGACACTAGAACTTAGGACTTCTGACTTTTGATCCTGAGTTAATGCTCCTTTACCATTCTGTGAGAGGTGGCAGGAGTTATAAGTTGTAGAGGTAATGGGATTACTTGCAGGGTTTTTCTGAAAGTTCTTGTTCACATCTCGAAGAAGGAGAGGTAAAGCATCAGAAGAAAAACAGTGGGATGAGTAACTCTGACCTTCTAGGGAGATGATATGATTCTCATTTCTAGAAAGTTCTACACAGTAAAGAGTTAATAGAAGCTTTGACTTCCCTGGTAGCTCAGACGGTAAAGCATCTGTCTACAATGTGGGAGACCTGGGTTTGATCCCTGGGTCAGGAAGTTCCCTGGAGAAGGAAATGGCAACCCACTCCAGTACTCTGTCTAGAAAATCCCATGGATGGAGAAGCCTGGTGTTCATGGGGTCGCAAAGCGTCAGACACGACTGAGCGACTTCACTTCACTTTGTTGCCTATGCTTATACGTGTGAATATTTGTTCATAGCTATGTGACCTTGGCTAAGTCACACTCTGCCAAAAGGGAACTTAAATTTCTGAGTTACTTTCCAGCTCTGATAACTAGAATTTTAAGTTCCTAAGTCCAGACAGCTGGCATTTGGGAACTGTAAGAGTTTTAGAAATCCCATTCTTCTTCCTGGAACAACCACAGAATGTTTGGCTTAGGCCTACCCATCAGTAGCCAGCCTATTGAAGGCCCAATTTGAGTTTACACAATAAGTAAACAAATCTGGAATAAATTTAAACAAGTAATGCCTTCACATATTCTCAAAGCCTCCTTCTGGGTAGTTTGGCTTGTAGTATTCTCCTTCCTTTTAATTTAATTCAATATGTATGGTTTTATGGATAAATGGAACAGAATAGAGAACCCACAAATAAAGCCACTCACCTATGGTCAATAACCTTTGACAAAGGAGGCAAGACAATCCAATGGGGAAAAGGCAATTTCTTCGGTAAGTGGTGTTGGAAAAGCTGGACTGCCGCGTGTAAATAAATGAAATTAGAATACTTCCTCATGCCATACACAAAAATAAACTTAAATGGTTTGAAGGCTTAAATATAAGAAAAGACACCATAATACTTCTGTAAGAGGACACAGGCAAAACATTCTCTGACATAAATTGTAGCAGTGTTTTCTTAAGTCAGTCTCCCAAGGCAACAGAAAAAAAAAGTAAAAATAAATAAATGGGGCCTAGTCAAGCTAGCAGGAAGGTCTGGTTCAGTCTCCTGTGGGGTCAGTGCTCCTTTCCCCTGAGTCTTGGTACACGCAAGATTTTATTTGTGCCCTCCAAGACTGGAGTCTCTGTTTCCCCCAGCCCTGTGGAAGTCCTGTAATCAAATCCTGCTGGCCTTCAGAGTCAGACTCCCTGGGGATTCCCAGTCCTTTGCTGGATACCCAGGATAGAAAGGCTGACATGGGGCTCAGAACCTTCTCAACAATGGAAAAATATCTTTGGTGTCATTGTTCTCTTGTTTGTGGGTAGCTCACCTGGAGGGTATGGAATTTTATTTTATTATGATTGCGCCCCTCCTACCATCCCATTGCAGCTTTTTCTTTGTCTTTGGACATGCGATATCTTTTTTTGGTGGGTTCCAGTGTCCTCCTATCAATGGTTGTTCAGCAGCTAGTTGCAATTTTGGTGCTTTCCCAGGAGGAGATGAGCACACATCCTTCTCTTCCACCATCTTGAACCAAGTGGAGATATGCAATCTTTCAGAAAAAGAATTCAGAATAATGTTGGTAAAGATGATCCAGGATCTTGGGAAAAGAATGGAGAAGATGCAAAAAATATTTACCAAAGACCTAAAAGAACTAAAGAACAAACAAACAGAGATGAACAATGTACTAGAAGGAATCAATAGCAGGATAACTGAGGCTTAAGAACAGATTTGGGCTTCCCCTGTGGCTCAGCTGGTAAAGAATCCACCTGCAATGTGGGAGACCTGAGTTTGATCTCTGGGTTGAGAAGATCCCCTGGAGAAGGGAACAGCTACCCACTCCAGTATTCTGGCCTGGAGAATTCCCTGGACTTATACAGACCATGGGGTCACAAAGAGTTGGACATGACTAAGCAACTTTCACTTTCACTTCCAAGAACAGATAAGTAACCTGGAAGACAGAATGGTGGAAATCAGTGCCACAGAACAAAACATTGAAAAAAGAATGAAAAAAGAAAATGAAGAAAGCCTAAGAGGCCTCTGAGACAACAGAGTCCAATACATGATTGTTTGATGAATGAATAATGAGTGGATTGTGGATGGACATGATAGCATAAAGGCAAACAGGGAGAAGGAGCACCATATGTTTGGAAAATAATAAATGGTCTGATCTGGCTGCTCTGAATATAGTCTACATAAATGTCTTGGGACATAAAATGGGTCATTTAAGTATCAGATTAAGAGCTCCATCTGGGGACATTCCATGGTGGCCCATTGGTTAAAAATCTGCTCCCACTGCAGGGGACTTGGGTTCAATCCCTTGTCGAATGCTGGGCAGCAAAGCCAGTTTAAAAAAGAAAGAAGGAAAGAATGCCATGCTAAGAAGTTACACTTAATTCTACAGGCAGTAGTTAATTAGTTCTCATGCATTGGAGAAGGAAATGGCAACCCACTCCAGTGTTCTTGCGTGGAGAATCCCAGGGACGGGGGAGCCTGGTGGGCTGCCATCTATGGGGTCACACCGAGTTGGACACGACTGAAGTGACTTAGCAGCAGCAGTAGCAGTAGCTAGGGAAATCAGACACACTTGTTCATCCTTGTAGCCTTAGTAACTAGAACAGTGCCAGGAATTTAGAAGAAAGACAACAAATGGCTAGATGAATGAATAAATTGGCATTTTTTGAGAAATGAAGTTATGTCATCCAGTCTTCTGCTTAGTTAATAGTAATAATAATCTCTTTTGTATACAGTTTTATCATTACAGAAACATTTTTATTCTATTATCTCGTTAAAATTTTTGTTGATCTGCCAAACAAGTTTATTAGGAAAGAAGAGCAGGTATTATCCTCATTTCCTGGTGGGTGTTATTATTCTCATTTCCTGTTGGGTGTTATTATTCTCATTTCCTGGCAGATGTTATTATTCTCACTTGCAGTGTTCAGAATCCAAAATTCTATTTCCTCTGATACCCTCTCGTATGCTGAAGGACTGGTGTATGTGGACCTACATGTGACATCCCTCTCCTGAGCAGCCTCAGCCTCGCTCCACACTCATCAGACTCAATATTTCTGTATATTCCCTCCTCAAATAGATTCAATTCTACAGTGCAGGGATATTTTACTGATTACTTAATGGAGAGTCTGGTAAAAATGATCATCATGCCATCAACAGACACTTAATCAAATTCTCCTGTAGATATTTCTGTCCTTTTCCCCAAGATTCCACTCCTGAGCCATCAACTCATCTCCTTTCCTTCTCTTTCCTCTCAGAAGCCTGTCCACCAAAATAAACCAGCAACAATTCTGTGTGTGTATGTACTTCCCAGGCAGGCCTAGTGGTAAAGAACCCGCCTGCCAATGCAAGAGATGTAGTTTCTATCCCTGGGTGGGGAAGATCCCCTGGAGGAGTGCATGGCAACCCACTCCATTATTCTTGCCTGGAGAAGCCCATGGACAGAGGAGCCTGGTGGGTTACAGTCCATGGGTTTGCAAAGAGTCAGGCACAACTGAAATGACTTAGCATGGATTCCTTTCTACGAAACAGAAATCCTGTCCATTTTTTTCTTTCATTTTTTAAATTTTCTCAGCATACCCGTTGGTCTCTCTCTCTTTCTTTCTTCTTCTTCTTTTTTTTTTTTTTGCTGCACCTTGAAGCATGTGGATTCTTAGTTCCCCAATCAGGAACTGAACCAGGGCTCTTAGCAGTGAGACCTTGGAGTCCTAACCACTGGACTTCCAGGAATTCCCTCCTTTGGTATCTCATTCCATCCAGTAACAGGTGAAGAGGGAAGGATATTTGATCTGTGGAGCCCTAGAGAACAGATTTTAGAACTTCCCTGGTAGCTCAGAAGGTAAAGAATCTGCCTACAATGCAAGAGACTGAGGTTCGATGCCTGGGTCAGGAAGATCCCCTAGAAAAGGAAATGACAATTCACTTCAGTATTGTTGCCTGGAGAATTCCATAGACAGAGGAGCCTGGCAGGCTATAGTCCATAGGGTCGCCAAGAGTTAAACATGACTGAGCAACTAACACAGAGAACAGATTAATGAATAAGAGGAATAAATGTTACTTCAGTATAACTTTCTTGCAGAGCACTCCAATGAAAAAACCGGCAGCCTCACAAAGTAGGGAGCTCCCTGTCACTAAAAGTATTCAAATGGGTCAGGTCTAAATTCTGATGTCCCAAATCACATGTGACAGCCCTGCATGGCTTCAAAGACAGTGGTCCTATTCCCCCAAATCTTCTCTAAGTTAAACATCTCTGGTTCCCTCAAGGGTTTCTTATGTGATGTGGTTTTTAGTATACTGGTATTATTGTTCTGAATTTACCACAACTTGTCAATTTATGTGAATTTATTCCAAAAAGACATAGTGTGCCTACTATGTTTTAGACACTATTTGAAGAGCTGGGACTGTAATAGAAAACAAAACCAAGTCCCTGTCCTGTAGAACTTACTGTCGACTGCAGTAAGTAAAAGAACAAAGTAAAAGAACTAAGTAAAAGAACATAGATGTAGAGAACAAATATATGGATACTAAGTGGGGAAGAGGGGCTGGTAGGAGGAATTGGGAGATTGGGATTGACATATATACACTACTGATATTGTATACAAAATAGATAACTAATGAGAACATATTGTGTGGCACAGAGAACTCTCCTTAATGCACTGTGGTGACCTAAATGAGAAGGAAGTCCAAAAGGGAAGGGATTTACATATGCATATGGCTAATTCACTTTGCTGTACACTAGAAACTAACACACCATTGTAGAGCAACTATACTCCAATAAAAATTAATTTATAAAAGAAACAGTAGAGGAGGTAAGGGACAGTAATAAAGGGATAAGGAGTGCCAGGGGTGACGAGTTGCTGTTTTGTATAGCACAGTCAGGACAGACCTCTAAAATCTTACTGTTGAACTGAGATCTGAAGGAAGAGAGAGAATGAACTATTACATGTGTGGGAGCAACAATCTAATCTGACTAGACAGAGCAACTGCCAAAGTCCTGAGGGCTAAGTTTCATTTATTCGTGTGTGTTAGGAAGTGTGTTTATCTGGGGAGTGGGAGACAGTGCCAAGAAGAAAAGAAGGAGCAGGATCACGAAGGGCTTTGGAGGCCAATTATAACTACTTTTTTTTTTTTTTTTTTTAATGCTTAGTGAGATGGGAAGCCATTGGAGGCTTTTGAGAAGAGGAGCGATGTGATCTGACTTTGTTTGAAGAGCGTCACTGTGGCTACCATGGCGAAGATAGAGCTCAGGGAGCAGAGACACACTCAGGGAGCCCCATGGACACATACACTCTTGTTACGAAGCTAGCTAATAATATGGGTGAAAAACGATGGTGCCGTGGACCAAGGTGTGAACAGAAATGGTGAAAGTACATGGATGTTGGACATACTATAAAAATAGAGGTGACAGATTGGATGTGACATGAGAGAAATAGAGGACTAAAAAAGTGACTCTAAGAAATGCAAATTAAAGGCACAATATGGGGCTTCCCTGGTGGTCCAGTGGTTAAGAATCCACTTGCCAATGCACGGGACACCAGTTCAGTCCCTGGTCCGGGAAGATCTCACAGCAGCGGGGAAACTAACCCCGGGCACCACGACTACCGAAGCCCTCATGCCCTAGAGCCCGTGTTTCACAGCAAGAGATGCCACTGCAACGAGAAGAAGCCTGTGCACCGCAACTAGAGAAAGCCCGTGTGCAGCAACGAAGACCCAGTGCAGCCAAATTAAATTTAATTAATTTTTTATAAAAAACATCACAGAGGAGAAAACAGTTTGGGGAACCGTGGGACAATACTTAAGAAAATTGAATTCACAGACAAAGAAAATACCAGATCCAGATGGTTTCACTGGCAAATTCTACCAAACACTTGAGGAAGTGTTTAGTAGACAAAGTGGTAGAGTTCTACACAAACTCTCCCAGAATATAGAAAAGGAGGGACACTGTGCAACTCATTTTATGAGGCCGGCATTATTCTGACACCAAAATGAAAAAAACAAACAGAAAAAAACATTACAGGGAAACTACAGACCAACATTCCACATGAACATAGACCAAAAGCTCTCAACAGACTGTGAGCAAATCATATCCAGAAACATATCAAAAGGATCATAATTCACTATGAATCAGAGTTTATTCGAGGTAATTCAATGCTGATACACCATCCAAAAATAAATTAATGTAATTCACCACGGTGACTTAGTTGCTAAGTCATGTCCAACTCCTGCAACCCCATGGACTGTAGCCCGCCAGGCTCCTCTGTCCATGGGATTCTCCAGGCAAGAATGCTGGAGTGGTTTGTCATTTCCTTCTCCAGGGGATCTTCGTGCCCAGGGATCGAACTCAGGTCTCCCTCACTGCAAGCAGATTCTTTACCCACTACCGTAGTGACAGACTAAAACAGAAAAAAACACACGTTAATCTCAACTGATGGAAAGCGTTAACAGAATCCAACATCTGTTTATCATAAAACCTCACAACAAACTAAGAATAGAAAGGAACTTCCCTAACCTAAATAAGGACATTCAGCAAAAGGGCATCATCCTTAAAGACTGAATGACTTCTCCCTAAGACTGAGAACAATATTCACTCTTGCCTGTTCAATATTATCCAGAAAATTCTAATTAATGCAACAAGGCAAGGAGGAAAAAAGACACATGGATTGGAAAGGAAGAAATGAAACTGTCTCTATTAATAGCCAACATAATTGTCTATATGGAAAACTCTATTAAATCTACAAAAAAAAGTTCCTAAAACTAATTAATGAATTTGGCAGTCACAGGATACAAAGTCATAATATAAAAATCAATTATATGTTGGACTTCCCTGGTAGTCCAGTGGCTAATACTCCAAGCTCCAGATGCAGAGGCCCTAGGTTCGATCCCTGGTCAGGGAACTGGATTCCACATGCTACAACTAAGAGTGTGTATGCCAAAACTGAAGATCCTGCATGCCACAACTATTAATAAGACATGGCACAGCCTAAATAAATAAAATTTTTTTAAATTAATTTATGTCTATATATTGGCAATTGGAAAATTAATTTATTTTATTTAAAAAAATATTTATTTGGCTGCACTTTGTCTTAGTTGTGGCACTCTGGATCTTCAATCTTCGTTGGGGCATGTAGGATCTTCTTAGTTGTGGTGTGTGGCATCCAGTTCCTTGACCAGGGATTGGACTCAGGCCCCCTGCATTGGGAGTGTGGAGTCTTAGCCACTGGACCACAAGGAAAAGTCCCAACAAATTTAAGTAAATCATAATTTTCAGTTGCACCAAAATAATGAAAGTCTTAAGGATAAATACAACAAAATATATGATGGATCTTCATGCTGAAAAACACATCAGTGAGGAAATCAAAGCAATACAACATGTTCATTGATTGGAAGCCTCAGTTTTATTAAGATGTCAGTAGTTCCCCAACTGACATACAGACTCAACACAATCCCAGTCAAAATCCCAGCAGGAGTTTTTGTAAATATCAATAAGCTGATTTTAAACCTTATAAGGAAAAGCAAATAAACTAGAAAGCTAAAACAATTTTGGGAAAGTAGAACAGTGGTGGAGAAATACTGCTACATTGATAAACATAGCATAGTCTGGCAAAAGAATAGATGCATAGATCGATAGAATAGAACAAGGAGTCCAGAAACAGACTGACACAAATCCAGTCAATTGATTTTTTTTACAAAAGTGTGATGGGAAAGATTACCTTTTCAACAAATCATGCTAAAGTAACTGGACTTTCTTATGTAAATGTGTGAACCTGACCTGTATCTGACACTTTCTATTTTTTAAATTTAGTTGCAATGAATCTTGGACCTAAATGAAAACCTATGAGACTTTTAGAAGAAAGCAAGGGAGAAAAACCTTTGTCACTTAGACAGAATTCTTAAATGCAAAATTAAAACAAAATTCATTAAAGGAAAACTTGATAAATTGGACTATAGGGCTAGAGACACCATCAGTGTGATCAGGGCTTAAGGGTGGGAGACAGTTTGGATTACAAAGGGTTAATACATGGGCCTTTTTTTAAAAAGATATTTTTATTTTATGTATTTATTAATTGGGTGCATCACAAGCTGGAATCAAGATTGCTGGGAGAAATCCCAATGACCTCAGATATTTCAGAAATCTCAACAGTCTTCACTGAAGGACAGGGAAGCCTGGCGTGCTGCCATCCATGGGATTGAAAAGAGTTGGACATGACTGAGCAACTGAACAACAAATGTGGAATTCAGGTCTTAGTTCCCCAATCACGGATCTAACCCGGGCCCCGCTGCAGTGGAAGCTTGGCGTCTTAACCACTGGACCACCAGGGTAGTCCCAATACATGGACATTTTTAGGGAATGATGAACCATTCTGTATTTTTCTGTAGTGGTTGGTTACATGACGGTGTATTTGCCAAAACCCACACAACTATAAACCAAAAAGTCAACTGTACTGATAATAACCACACTTAAGTTGTATATATGGATACATATACATTTATTATAAGAATGGATGGATGTATATCTTTATGAATTTTTTAAGAAGATTTTCTCATGCTGCTATCAAGGCACATCTAGCAGATTCTGTATTTGTATAATTATTTTTCTTGAGACCAAGATTTGTTGTTCAGTCGCTCACTTGGTGTCCGACTCTTTGCGACCCAATGGACTGCAGAACGCCAGGCTTCCTTGTCCTTCGCCACCTCCTGGAGCTTGCTCACTCGTGTTCGTTGAGTCAATGATGTAATCCAACCACCTCATACTCTGTAGGACTGCCTTAACCCTTGTTAACTTTCCATTTTTTCTTATTCCACAGAACCTAAAGCTTCACTGGAATTTGGAATTTATTCTTTTTTAAAAAATTTTTTGTCTGAGAAGCATGTAGGATCTTAACTCCTTGACCAGTGATCATACCTATGCCCCCTGCATTGGAAGCATGGAATCTTAACCACTGGACTGCCAGGGAAGTCTCTAGAATGTATTCTTTTTGAGTTGTTGTTTAATCGCTCAGTTGTGTTCAACTCTTTGCAATCCCATGGACTGCAGCACTCCAGGCTTCCCTGTCCTCCACTATCTCCTGGAATTTGCACAAATTCATGTCCATTGAGTCAATGATGCCTTCCTACCGTCTCATCCTCTGTCACCCGCTTCTCCTCCTGCCCTCAATCTTTCCCAGCATCGGAGTCTTTTCCAATAACTCGGATCTTCACATCAGGTGGCCAACGTATTGGAGCTTCAGCTTCACCATCCATCCCTCCAATGAATATTCAGGGTTGATTTCTTTTAGGATTGACTGGTTTGATCTCCTTGCTGTCCGAGGGACTCCCAAGAGTCTTCTCCAACACCACAGTTCGAAAGTATCAGTTCTTCGGTGCTCAGCCTTCTTAATGGCCCAACTCTCACACCATACATGACTGCTGGAAAAACCATAGCTTTGACTATATGGACCTTTGTCAGCAAAGTGATGTCTCTGCTTTTTGATACACTGTCTAGGTTTGTCATAGTTTTTCTTCCAAGAAGAAAGTGTCTTTGTCAAATTCCTAAAAAAGTAATTAGTTAATTAGTTTCTTTATTTTAAAAAAAAAGAAAGTCCAACTCCTATTATTGGGGGCAATAAAATAACACACTACCTGCCATACCGTGTTAGCCAGGGCCCTTTATTGGGTTAACTGGCTGTCATTGTGGATGGCAGTGCGCAGGCGTCTGAGGGGCTGGGACACAGGACAGACGTGCTTTGATGAGAGGAAAGGGAAAGAATGGGCTGCAACAGCACAGTGAGTATAGAGCCCTGGAGGGCAGAGGTGGAAGGGGGCGCAGGCAGTGATCAGAGAGTAGACAGGAGCCTGCCAAGAGCACACTGTGTTAACTTCACAGCTTTGCCTCCGGTTGGCTCTGGACTCAGGCCAACCTCTTCCCTGAACTTCATTCCATCTCTTCTGACTGTGCAGTCTCCGCTCACATCTGTTCCAGAGTTGTAACCAGAGCCTCTTCCTCTGTCTCCGTTTATTCAACAAATATTTATCATAACTGACTCCAATAACACTCTCTTTTGTTTGCACTAAAGCCCTTTTATATCTACTTATCTCTTTGACCTGTGGGGAGAAGAATTAACCTTAATTTCCGAGGAAGAAAATAGAGTCTCAGAAAAGTTAAATTATTTCCTCAGTCACCCTTTTCAACAACTGTGGACGAGATGCGTTCCATTAGCTTTACTCTGCTGCCCCCTACTGAGCACATAGCATTAGGCACTAAATTGCCAAGACAGGCACAGATACTACAATCTGTGTTCATATTTGTTAAATTAACAATATTAAATTTGGGCTTCCCCTGTGGCTCAGATGGTAAAGAATCTACCTGCAATGCAGTAGACCTTAGTTCTATCCCTGGATTGGGAAGATCCCCTGGAGAAGGGAAAGGCTACCTACTCAGTATTCTGGCCCGGAGAATTCTATGGACACAGGGTCGCAAAGAGTCAGACACGACTGAGCAAATTTCACTTTCATTTTGGAGAAGGGAAAGGCTACCCACTCCGGTATTCTGGCCTAGAGAATTCCACGGACTGTATAGTTCATGGGGTCGCAAAGTACCGGACACTACTGAGCGACTTTCACCTTCACATTCTTTCTTTCAACAAATATTTGTTGAGATCCTACCATGTGTCAGAAAAAAGGCAGGCATGGTCCTTGTGCTTTCGGAGATTATGACATAAGAGGAGAAAGACTTCCACAAATAATTATGTAGTTACAATTTGAATAAGTATTATAAAGTACAAAGTGCTATGTGAGGGTATAGAATGGAGGTATGTAGCCTAGTCTGGAGGCTTAGGGGAATCATGCATGAAGTGTAATCCATAGGATAGGATGTTTATTGGCTATGGAGGGGGTTAAGGAGGTATCAAGGATGCCTTCCAGGCCTCTGGCATGAACTAGGCCGATGGAATACTGTGATTCAGTTGAGGAAGCTTAGCAGAAGATGATATTCTTAATGGGACAAACATGAGTTTGGTTTTGGGGGGTTTTTTAACATGAATTCTGTGGGACCTTCAGGTATAGATATGTAATAAGCAACAGGATTTAGGAATTTGGGAACAAGATCTTAGGCTAGAATAAGAAATCTGGGAGTTGTTGGGATGCAGATGATATGGAAAACTGTGGTTAATGGATGAAATCTGTTAGTAAGAAAACAGCAGAAAGAGGAAGGGAAGTGGGTCTAGGGGCTGGATTATGGGTCTGCAGAATATTACTCAATGCCCACTGGAATTCCCGCAAAGTATTGCTTTCAAGGGAAAGCAACAGAGAAAGACTTGTCAGCACAAATTGCTAGGAATACAAATAACCAAAGGCAGCAAGAAACAGAAACAAAACAGAAAGAGAAAAGGGATTATAACTGAAGTGCAAAACTCCTGAATTGAAAAGGTCAGTTGGAAGAGATGGTACTGTTGCGGAAGGGGACCCCTTCCAGGGCCCGAAACTGGACTCTTGTCTAACACTTGGAAATGAATTGTCCGAGGAGACACATCTGCTGCTGACAAAGCAAGAGATTTTATTGGGAAAGGGCACCCGAGTGGAGAGCAGTAGGGTACGGGAACCCAGGAGAACTGCTCTGCCGCGTGGCTCGCAATGTCAGGTTTTATGGTGATGGGATTAGCTTCCGAGTGGTCTTTGGCCAATCATTCTAATTCAGAGTCTTTCCTGGTGGCGCATGCATCGCTCAGCCAAGATGGATGCTAGCGAGAGGGATTCTGGGAAGTGGACGGACACGCAGTGTCTCCTTTAGACCTTTCCTGAACTCTTTTGATTGGTGGTGGCTTATTAGTTCCGTATTCCTTATCAGGATCTCCTGTCATAAAACAACTCATGCAGATAGTTACTATGGTGCCTGGCCAGGATGGGCGGTTTCAATCAGTGTGCTTCCCCTAACAGTACTAGAAAAGGAAACTTAAAATGAAGGGTAGAGGTAGAAAGGTAAATCAGAGTACGACAGAGCAAAAGCCCTGGGAAGAATGCTTTTTAAGAGGGAGACTGCCAACCGCACTGGAAGTTATGAGGAAATCAAGTGAAAATTAAATAAATAAGTTTTTAAAAAAGGAAATCATGTAAGGACTTCCCTGGTGGTCTAGTGGTTAAGAATCTATTATCCAATGCAGGGGACACAGGTTCAGTCCCTGGTCCAGGAAGATTTCACATGCCACGGGGCAGCTAAGTCTGTGTGCCACAACTACTGAGGCTCGAGCACTGGAGAGCTCATGCTCTGCAACAAGAGAAGCCCCTGCAACGAGAAGCCTGCGCACCTCAAGGCAACTAGAGAGTAGTCCTCACTTGCTGCAACTAGGAAAAGCCTGCATGCAGCAACAAAGGCCCCGTGCAGCCAAAACTAAATATATTAATTATTTTTTAAAAAGAAATCAAGTAAAAATCATTTACCTGACCCTCCTGATAAAATTGAGGTCCAGTTGCAAAGGCCCAGAGATGAGAAGACCTGGCCAGGACCTCTTAGGAAACCTTCCACAGGCTACCATAATGTGTTGTTTTGAACCGGTGGTCTTCATACAATTTCTTTTCCACATACCACTCAAAATGGTTTTGATAAATGATGTCCCCCAATGAAAAGATATTCCCCTGATACCTGTCAGCAAAATGAAAAGGCAGCCTACTGAGTGGTAGAAGATAGTTGCAAATGATATATCTGAAAAGGGGTTAATAACCAGAATGTACCAAGAGCTCATACAACTCAACATCAAAAAAATACACAACCCAAGTGAAAAATGAACAGAGGACCTGAACAGATGTTTGTCTGAAGACACGTGGATGACCAACAGACACATGAAAAGATGCTCAACATTACTAATTATTGGGAAATACAAATCAAAAGCACAATGAGATATTACCTCTCACCTATCAGAATGGCTATCATCAACGAGACAACAAATAAATGCTGATGAGAAAGTGGAGAGAAGGGAATCACGAACTATGGGTGGGAATCAAATTGGTCCAGCCACTACAGAAAACAGGATGGAGCTTCTTCAAAAAATTCAAGCTAGAACTACCATATGACCTGGCAATTTCATTTCTAGGTATTTTTCTAGGGAAAAAAACCCCATAAATTAAAAAAGATATACATCCTAATGTTCATAGCAGCATTATTTACAATAGCCAAGATATGGAAGCAACTAGAATATCCATTGACAAATGAACGTTTGATGATGTGGTGTATATATACAATGGAATATTTCTCAGCCATCAAAAGAATGAAATCTTGCCATTTGCGACAACATGGATAGATAAACCTGCAGGGTATTATTCTAAGTGAAATGTCAGACAGAGAAAGACAAATATCATATCATTTATTTATATATGGAATCTAACAAACAAAACAAATGAACAAACATAACAGAACAGAAACAGACTCATAGATACAGAGAACAAACAGGTGGTTGCCAGAGGGGAGGGAATATGGAGATGAGTGAAATAGGTGAGGAGGATTAAGTGCAAATTCCAGTTACGAAATAAATGAGTCACAGAGATGAAATGCACACATAAGGAACATAGTAACACTGTTATAACTGTGTATGGTGACAGGTAGTGCTAGACTTATTGTGGTGACTACTTTGTAATATACAGAAATATCAAATCACTATATTGTGTACTGAAACTAATAGTGTTGTAGGTCATTACATTAATACTTAAAAAGAAAAGATCTTTCTCAGAAACTGATACTCAGGGAAATGCTGCCCCTTTGTCACTTCCAGGATTTTTTGTTGCCCCAGGCAATAAATGTATTTTTAATTTCCCCAGGCAATTGATGTACTATTCAGATTGGCCCAGAATACGCCTTTCTTATGAAGACTAGCAGAACTATAATTATGAAGCAAAAGCCAGCTTGAAGCCTCTAGCCCAGAACTTTCTCTGGTAGAATGTATACAGAAGTGGAGGATCTGGAAATAAATTCCCTTAAAAATGATGAGTACTTGAGAACCCCATAGGAAGTCCCTATGGCATAGGGGTATCACATACCTCCATTTGAAAACCAGTGTTACAAAGGATTAGCGGCAATCTGAGACTACTGCCTGGTTCCTGGAACTGACTGATGGGGTCAGTTGGGCCTGATGAAATCAAACCCCTATTTTTAAATGCCTGAAGGGTATAAAAGGAGATGCAGAGATAGGGGTGGGTGACTTGGGGGGTCCTCCAAAGGCTTTCAGTTCCTCCAAAGGCTTCAAGCTCCTTCTTCCTCTTCAGGGGACCATCTGAAACTGTCATGGCTCTTAGAATCAAAAGCCAGTCATCAGGGCCTGCTGACTGACCTCAGTGAAATTAGAATCTAATCTGATTTAGCAACATAAAGGCAAAATATAACCATGAAACCATATGACTGATAATTTAACACACACCCCCAACTTATCCACTCCTATTCATTCATTCCTCACCTCCCATGTCCAGGCAATGTATGAAGTTCTAGGGTTACGCAAACAAGCATAAGCTAAACCTTTGAGAAGCTTACAGGGAGAGATTTTTAACAAATAATCATAATACACTGTGTTAAAGAGTTAATAAAACAGGGACTTCCCTGGCTGTCCAGGAGTTAAGACTCAGCGCTTCCAGTTCAGGGGGCACAGGTTCAATCACTGGCCTGGGAGCTAAGGTCCCACCTGCAGCCAAAAAGGAAAAAAAAAAAAAGTTAATAAAACAATCTGGAAGGTTTGGAGTAGCAGTGAAGAGAGAGTGTCTTGGGTGAGACAGTGCAAGGGGAAATTTCCCCCATAATTTGAGTTACTTCTTGACAGACATGACAGGCATCAGATGGTGGTAGAAAGACGGTAGAGGCAAAGGAAACGGCATGCCGTTTTGGCAGCCAGTGTCTAAGCTGTCACTCCTGGAGCAAAGCCAGCTTCCTGGATGTGCAATCTCTGTGGTCACACAGGGCCTCACACTGAAAAGGGCCCCCACACTTGTTTTAATGCTCTGCTGTCGTCATCTTGGAATTCAAACTGGTTTTTAAACAAGGGGCCCTGAAATTTCCTCTTGTGCCCTGGCCCTGCACATTACGTAGCAGGTCCTGCAAGATAAAGGCAGGAAAACCTGGCAGCACACTGTAGTCCAAACAGCAGATAATGAGAGGGGATAAATTAATCTTGTCATAACAGTCATACGGGAGCACACTCTTCCTTTCAACACCTACCTAGCGCTCCTCTATTTAGATGTAGCAGTTTCCCCAGTTGGAAAATATTTAGGTTGATTTTGATCATGTGAGTTTTTGGTCCTGCCCAGGGATCAAATCCTCGCCCTCTGCCTTGGAAGAGTGGAATCGTAACACTGGATCTCCAGGGAAGTCCCCATATCATAATATAAATGCCCTCCTTTCAGGTAACAAAGAATGCTGCAATGAATAATTTTATACATCTGCCTGGGTACGAATGCAAGAATTATCCATCTAGGATAAATTCTCCAAATGAGAATTGATGAGTCAAAGGCACACTCTCATTTTCCAGGTTGAAAAGCATCACTAATTTGTGCTCCAAAGAGAACCTCCCAATTTAATTCTTTCTCAAAGTCCTTTCACCATGCCCTCTTTAACACTCTGTAATATCCAGCTTTTTGGTATTTGCAGTCTCACAGGTGAGAAAGCAACAGTTCATTGTTCCAATTTGCCTTTCTCTAGTTACAAATGAAGTTGGACTTTAAAAAGAAGAGCATAAGTCCATGTTTCTGTTTACATGAAGCCCATTTTATCCTTTGCCATTTCTGAACTAGGTCATGGATCCTTTTCTTATTGGTTTCTAAAGAGCTGTCTTATGTTAAGAATATTAATAATAAATATTTTACCTTTAACCTATTGGTTTTTTCTTTTTACTTTATTTCTGATCTTTTTTTTTGGCCATGAAAATCAGGACTGAAATTTCAAAACTGATCACCTAAGTGAACTGCTTTTGCTTCTACCACATCATAATATATTTATTTATTATTATTATTTTGGCTGTACCAATGGTGGCATGTGAGTTTTTGGTCCTGCCCAGGAATCAAATCCTCACCCTCTGCCTTGGAAGGGTAGAGTCTTAACCACTGGATCTCCAGGGAAGTCCCCATATCATAATATAAATGCCCTCCTTTCAGGTAATGTCCTGTAGAGACTAATACACTTAGTTTTTCAGAAGTTCAACTTAAATTTATTTATTTATCTAGATAGAAGTTAGACAGAACAGTGAGCAGGTCTGAACATTCCTAGCTTTTTTTCTTTTCTTTTTTTTTTTTACTGTAAGTGCTCCTAGCTTTGCTTGTCTGTAACTAAGTTTGCTTTTCTGCCCCCATCTCTGCAGGAGCTACACTTGGAACCTATTTTCCTTTAAAACAAAGTGATAGTGTTAGTTGCTCAGTCATATCCGACTCTTTGCGACTCCAGGGACTGTAGCCTGCCAGCCTCCTCTGTCCATGGAATTCTCCAGGTGAGAATACTGGAGTGGCTTGCCATGCCTTTCTCCAGGGAATCTTCCTGCCCCAGGGATCGAACCCAGGTCTCCTGTACTACAGGCAGATTCTTTACCATCTGAGCCACTAGAGAAGCCATTTCTTTATCTACTTATTTATATTTGATGTGGACCATTTTTAAAGTCTTTATTGAATTTGTAATGATATTGATTCTGTTTTCTGTTTTGGTTTTTGGCCTTGAGGCATGTGTGATCATAGCTCCCCAACCAGGGATCAAACCCACACCCTATGCATTGGAAGGTGAAATCTTAACCACTGGACCACAAGGGAAGTCGCTATATGTATATATTTTTAATAGATAATATATCTACATGGTTAAAGAGTCATAGAGGTATACAGTGAAAATCTTCCTCTCACCATATCCTCAAGCCACATAATTCCTCTCTAGGAAGGCAATCACTATTATCTGTGCCCTGGGTATCTTTCCATATTTTATTGTAAACAAGGGATTGCACAGACACACACACATATATCCACACACACTCTTTTTTCCCCATTATACCCAATATTCTGCACTTTCCTTCGTTTAACATCTTATTTTAGAAAGAATTTCCTAACAGTTTGTAAAGTAACTCCTCATTTTCTTAAATGACTGCTCGTGTTTTATTGAATGCACATCACTTTGAGAATGTTCTTAAGGGAAAAAAAAATCTAAGCAGAAAATAACCCAGAGTCATTTGATGCTGGATTCTGAGACAGAGATAGGAGATTGAACCGGGACCTCTCTATATCTTGAACAATCAGATCCTCTCCTTCTTCCATGCCTTAATCCCCACTTTCTGCCCATTAAAACTTCACATACTCTTGTCATTGCTTATAAGTTTTAAACACATGTGTGGTAATGTTCAGTGTATATTGCACATGAAACAATTCGTTTTAAAAATATTGCTTGGTTAGATAGGCTCATCTCAAATGCTATTTCTTTTGGAAGCCTTGTTGATCTCTGATTTTCCCCAGCCAGAGTTACCTCACCCCCTCTGAAATCTTAGAGGATGTTGTAACTTTTTGTGGTCATTTGACACAGCTTGTGCTCAAGGGCTTCCCAGGTGACACTAGTGGTAAAGAACCCGCCTGCTAATGCAGGAGACCTGTGTTTCACCCTGGGAGGGCGTGGCAACCCACTGCAATATTCTTGCCTGGAGAATCCCATGGACAGTGGAGGCTGATGGGCTACAGTCCATGGGGCTGCAAAGAGTCGGAGAGGACTGAGCGACTTTGCACGCACACATGCATGCTCAAGTCTTAGCTCTTTTACCTGCAGACAGTCTCATTCACCATAGCACCTTTCAGAATAGTAATGCTTAGTAATGTTTATAGAATTTTTGAGGTGATTAATGAATGTACAAAGGAACAAGGAGTTAAAGACACAAGCTTTAGTGTCAGACATTTGGGTTTTAATCTTGCTTTTGCCATTTTCCAGGTGTATCATCAGGTAGATCATTTCTCCTCTCATCCTTTCTTTGAATCTGCCTCACAGGATAATTGTGAAGACTAAGTGATGTAATGAAGATAATTGCTTTGCACACAATTAGCCCTCATTAAATATCAGCTGCTGTACTAGGAATTCAGAGGGAGGAGAGAAATTAGGACTTCCTGAGATGGATCATGCCCTCCAACCTCCCAGCTATACTTCCTTTCAGACTCAAAATCAGAACATCCTTCTCCTCTATCCCTGTATTTTCTTTCTGTTTTTATCTTTTGGGTAAATTTGCCTAGTTTCAGGCCCAGGGCCCTCCAGTACCAAGAGCAGCCCAGTGCTGCAGACTGTGGGGATGACTCCACGGTTTTCTTCTTTAGAAGAAGCAGGCATCTCTATACTGCAGTTGAGCTAACAAGTTATTTTCTTCCTACTCAATGTTAAAGGGGAAAGATATTCAGTGACACTTGTTAAGGCACTGTAGGGAAGACTTTATTCTCCGAAGGGGACTATCGCAATAGATATATGGTCCACTGCAATGGAATTTTGCCCTGGGGGAGAGATATTAGGCTCAACTATGAATGCAGAATGGGCAAGTGGGAAATTGTAGGCAAAGAGCAGGGAATAGACTAGAGATCTCTTCAAGAAAATTAGAGATACCAAGGGAACATTTCATGCAAAGATGGGCTCGATAAAGGACAGAAATGGTCTGGACCTAACAGAAGCAGAAGATATTAAGAAGAGGTGGCAAGAATACACAGAAGAACTGTACAAAAAAGATCTTCATGACCCAGATAATCATGATGATGTGTTGACTAATCTAGAGCCAGACATCTTGGAATGTGAAGTCAAGTGGGCCTTAGAAAGCATCACTACGAACAAAGCTAGTGGAGGTGATGGAATTCCCGTTGAGCTGTTTCAAATCCTGAAAGATGATGCTGTGAAAGTGCTGCACTCAATTTGCCAGCAAATCTGGAAAACTCAGCAGTGGCCACAGGACTGGAAAAGGTCAGTTTTCATCCCAATTCCAAAGAAAGGCAATGCCAAAGAATGCTCCAACTACCGCACAATTGCACTCATCTCACATGCTAGTAAAGTAATGCTCAAAATTCTCCAAGCCAGACTTCAGCAATATGTGAACCGTGAACTCCCTGATGTTCAAGCTGGTTTTAGAAAAGGCAGAGGAACCAGAGATCAAATTGCCAACATCCGCTGGATCATGGAAAAAGCAAGAGAGTTCCAGAAAAACATCTATTTCTGCTTTATTGACTATGCCAAAGCCTTTGACTGTGTGGATCACAGTAAACTGTGGAAAATTCTGAAAGAGATGGGAATACCAGACCACCTGACCTGCCTCTTGAGAAATCTGTATGCAGGTCAGGAAGCAACAGTTAGAACTGGACATGGAACAACAGACTGGTTCCAAATAGGAAAAGGAGTACGTCAAGGCTGTATATTGTCACCCTGCTTATTTAACTTATATGCAGAGTACATCATGAGAAATGCTGGACTGGAAGAAACACAAGCTGGAATCAAGATTGCTGGGAGAAATATCAATAATCTCAGATATGCAGATGACACCACCCTTATGGCAGAAAGTGAGGAGGAGCTAAAAAGCCTCTTGTTGAAAGTGAAAGAGGAGAGTGGAAAAGTTGGCTTAAAGCTCAACATTCAGAAAACGAAGATCATGGCATCTGGCCCCATCACTTCATGGGAAATAGATGGGGAAACAGTAGAAACAGTGTCAGACTTTGTTTTTTTGGGCTCCAAAATCACTGCAGATGGTGACTGCAGCCATGAAATTAAAAGACGCTTACTCCTTGGAAGAAAAGTTATGACCAACCTAGATAGTATATTCAAAAGCAGAGACATTACTTTGCCGACTAAGGTCCGTCTAGTCAAGGCTATGGTTTTTCCTGTGGTCATGTATGGATGTGAGAGTTGGACTGTGAAGAAGGCTGAGCGCAGAAGAATTGATGCTTTTGAACTGTGATGTTGGAGAAGACTCTTGAGAGTCCCTTGGACTGCAAGGAGATCCAACCAGTCCATTCTGAGGGAGATCAACCCTGGGATTTCTTTGGAAGGAATGATGCTAAAACTGAAGCTCCAGTACTTTGGCCACCTCATGCGAAGAGTTGACTCATTGGAAAAGACCCTGATGCTGGGAGGGATTGGGGGCAGGAGGAGAAGGGGATGACCGAGGATGAGATGGCTGGATGGCATCATGGACTCAATGGACATGAGCCTGAGTGAACTCCGGGAGTTGGTGATGGACAGGGAGGCCTGGCGTGCTGCGATTCATGGGGTCGCAAAGAGTCGGACACGACTGCACGACTGAACTGAGCAGATGCTGAGAAGAAACAGCAGGGGTAAGGGGATTCTGGTTAAACCAACCTAACTAGATTCCTACTGAAGATAAGCCAGGGTGATTAGACATCACCTGAGAGATAGTGGAGGATGAGGGACCTGATTAGATATTGAGGATGATCAGATATCGAGGGAAGGGGAGGCTCTAGTTAAACTGACTTAGCTGGGTTCCTGATAAAATTAGACATTTATGGGACTTCCCTGGTGGGCCCAGTGGTTAAAACTCCAAAGCTTCCAAAGCAGGGGACAAGGGTTCAATCCCTGTTAGGGGAACTAAGATCCCACATGGCACATGGCATGGCCAAAAAATAAAAATAAATGAAATAAAAATATTAATAATAAAACAAGTTTTTTTATTTTTTAAAAAAGAACTATTTTAAAAACAAAATTAAATGTTTACCGAGGACATGTACACAGATGGTCCCAGGAAAGGATCTTTCTCAAGTTTGAGTCAAGGATTGACTCAAGTTTGGCCAAGCAAAGTACCTTTATCACCAAAGGAAGGCATTCTGATATCTTCAATGAGAAGCCAAGGTGATCTAGAGAAAAAAGAAAAAGTTATATGGGAGGGAACACACAGAGTAGAGTGGCTTAAAACTTTAGGAACATTAGTGCAGTTCTCAACTTTCGTACCTTTGTTCCAACAGCCCTATAATCCATCTCCCTCTTATATCAAAGACTATCATGAGGACAGCATCTAGCACAATGCTGGACAAAAGCAAGTGGCCAATAAGTGCAAGTTCCCCTCTACTCTCTGCCACTCTGGCACCAAGCCGACACTCCAACAAATCCTCTTCTCCCCTCTAACTGTGGATGAAGCGTCCTGGCTCATAGCCAGCTCTCCACCTGTATACTTGTGTGTTCAAGGACGTGGCTTCAGCAACGCTCCCCCTCTCCTGCAGCATCAAATTTTCTCTCTCTACTGGAGCATTCTTTGTCAGCATCTAAACATTATTTCTCCCATATTGATAACAAACAAAAACAGCTGACCCTCTTTTGACTTTACTTCTCCAGCTGCCACATGTTCTCCTTCCCTTTATAGCAAAGCTTGAAAAAGGTATATATACACACTCAACATTTTCAATTCCTCTTCTATTCTCTTGAACTTACTCCAAATCAGATTTTCATCCCTTACCTGCTCCCAAATTGCTCTTCTCAAGATCACTACTCCTCCACATCAGTTAATACAATGACCATTTTAAGATGCATGTTGTTTTTCATATTCTGTTCCATTATGGCTTATTGGACATAGTTCCTCAAGCTATACAGTAGGTTGTTGTTTATCCATTCTATATGTAAGAATTTGCATCTGCTAATCCCCAGCTCCCAATCCATCTCTCCCCTACATCCCTCCCCCTTGATAATCACGAATCTGCTCTCTATGTCTGTGAGTCTGTTTCTGCTTTGTAAATAAGTTCATTTGTGTCCTACTTTAGATTTCACATATAAGTGATGTCATATGGTATTTGTCTTTCTCTTTTAGACTTAACCTCACTTAGTATGATAATCTCTAGGTCCATCAATGTTGCTGCCAAAACCATTATTTCCTTCCTTTTATGGCTGAGTAGTACTCCATTCTATGTATGTACCACATCTTCTTTAGCCATTCACCTACTAATGGACATTTAGTTTACTTCCATGTCCAGTGACTATTTCTTAATCTACATAGATCTGTAAGCAACATGCAACACAATTGTTTATTCACTCTTTCTTAAAATATTTTCTTCCAGAGTTTCTCACTCTCCTGGGTTTCTTATTTTTCTCCTTCCTTTTCAGTGTCTTTTGTTGATTCCTCTTCATTTTGCTATTGTTCAGTTGCTAAGTCATGTCCAACTCTTTGTAACCCCATGGACTGCAGCACGCCAGGCTCCCCTGTCCTTCATTATCTCCTGGAGTTTGCTCAAAGTCATGTTCATTGAGTTGGTAATGCTATCCAACCATCTCATCCTCTGCCACCTCCTTCTCCTTTTGCTTTCATATTTCCCAACATCAGGAAGGACTGATGTTGAAACTCAAACTCCAATACTTTGGCCACCTGATGTGAAGAGCTAACTCATTGGAAAAGACCCTGATGCTGGGAAAGATTAAGGGCAGGAGAAGGGAACAACTGAGGATGAGATGGTTGGATGGCATCGCTGACTCGATGGACATGAGTTTGGGTAGGCTCCGGGAGTTGTTGATAGACAGGAGGCCTAGCGTGCTGCAGTTCATGGGGTTGCAAGGAGTCAGACACGACTGAGCAACTGAACTGAACTGAAGGGTCTTTTCCAATGAGCTGGGTCCTTGCGTCAGGTGATACATATACTATTTTATCTGCTTGGTGTTTGTTTATGTATCTATCTCCCAAACTGACTATGTTTCTAGAGGAAGCAATTATAGCTTAATCTCCTTTATGCCCCCCACCCCAGCTAGCACCCAAATGATATCTCAGAAATATTTGTTGAACAAAAAATTAAGAGAGGAGGTCAAGGAAAGAGAAGGTTCCAGTTTCCCTATAGGAAGCTCTAGTACTGATGAAAATAATGCCTCTTGATAAGGATCAATATGTAACTTTTTCCTAACATCTGCTCAATTAACTGTTTAGTTTACAAAGTGAATCCCAAGCATTTATGTGGTCCTCCGCATGAAGTGGAGAAGTCAGGATCATAAAAAAAAAATTAAAAAAAAAGAAGTCAGGATCATTAGTTTTGCTTTACAAATGCAGAAACCAAGGCTCAAAGAAATGAAATGTCTTGCCCAAAGATTAGTGACAACAAATCTTTAGTGTCACAACAAATTAGTGACAGCCAATACTGAATCCAGGTTTCTGACTAAGCCCAGTGCTTTTTCCATGAAGAGGGGAAAAGAGAAGTCAGCCCTCTAGTGACCGCATCTTAGAGTGTCACTCTGAAGCCTGCTAAACTTCCTCGTGGGCTGGCTTCACAAAGCTCTCTAGACCTTTCCTACTAGGGACCTACACTAGGGTGACATTTTATAAACATCCAGCCTCTTCCTTCTTTATCACCAATTACCTACTGCCAATCATGTCCACCACCCTTGGTAGCTGGCTCATGGACCACTGGAGCCCTACATTCTCATTTGCATTTCAATGAGCATGTGGCCTTATGAATAAGGAGATGAATATGACAGATCTTGTCCTTAGACTCTCAGTCCAATCTGTTTCCTTTCACTCCTTGAATGTGCTATTTACTCCTTCTGAAATGTTCCCTCCCCAAATCTAACTTTGAGCAGTCTGATGCTCTTTCCTCAGTGTTTCCATAAGAGTTTCTTTTCATTTCTGTTGTAATTTATCACATAACCAAAATGACTTGCTTATGTCTATCTCCCTGCTAGACTATGAGCTGTTCAAGCAAATGGAGTGGATGCAGTCTTCCAGCTCTGTAATCTCCCTGACACTATCAACACCTCTCTCTTGCTTTGGAAACCTTCTCTCCCTTCGTTGGTGGCTCAGATGGTAAAGAACTCACCTGCAATGCAGGAGAGCCGGGTTTCATCACTGGATTGGGAAGATCCCCTGCAGAAGGGAATGCAACCCACTCTAGTAGTCTTGCCTGGAGAATTCCATGGACAGAGGAGGCTGGCAGGCTACAGTCCACAGGGTTATAAAGAGTTGGACATGACTGAGCAACTAACACATATGTATTTCACAACCCTGATTCCTCAGTCTTTTCTCTTTTCTACTCCTATCCTTCAGATTCAGCTATCATACTAACCTGGATGTTTCCAAAATATCTATTCTCCACCCTCCTCTGAACTCATTGCTATACCCATCTCAGGGGTCACCTCAACTGCAGCAAGCCTAAAACCAAACTCCTTGTTGATTCCCTCAAGCCTGTTCCTCCTTATGACAAGTCTGCAAAGATATCATCACCCATCTTTCTGGGTTTGCCATTACTCCAAACTCCTTTCCTTCTCTCCTTTGTTCAGTATCTCTTAAATGTCTTTTTTTATGGCCTCATTCCCAAAGGAAAAAAAAGAGTTATGCAATCAGATTGCTTTGGCTCTGCCACTTACGAAACGTGGTTAGAGATACAAAACATTAAAGGACTTAAACCAGCACTTGATACACGGTAGGCATTCAATACGTGCTAATTCTGTCGGTTACCATCATTTCCTTGTATTTAGACAGTTCCAGTAATCTCCCACGGAGAAGGCGATGGCACCCCACTCCAGTACTCTTGCCTGGAAAATCCCATGGACAGAGGAACCTGGTAGGCTGCAGTCCATGGGGTCACTAAGAGTCGGACACGACTGAGCGACTTCCCTTTCACTTTTCACTTTCATACATTGGAGAAGGAAATGGCAACCCACTCCAGTGTTCTTGCCTGGAGAATCCCAGGGACGGGGGAGCCTGGTGGGCTACCATCTATGGGGTCACACAGAGTCTGACATGACTGAAGTGACTTAGCAGCAGCAGCAGCAGCAGTAATCTCCCAACTAATCTCTCTGCCTCCTCTGGTCATTATTTTGTACGCTGGGAGGGGAACTAATATGCGACAGCTCCTAGATGCCAAGCACTTCATCCTTACAGCAACCTTATGCAGTAACATCAGCATCATTTTATAAAAATGGAACAGAGTCAAGATCTGAACATAGATCTGACTCCAAAGCCTGACACCTCCAAATTACAGGTAACCATAAAACACCATTTTCCACACACCATCCTGCTCAAAATAGCCTTCAATCACCACCACTCCCATTGCCCTTCAGAACATAATCCATTCCCCTAGGATTTACAGTCCTGGACTATTTCCCTACTTCCCAGCACTTTCCTATGGGAAAACCCAGTGCTTCAGAGAAACAGATCTACTGGCCCAACCATATCTTGTACACCCTCGCCTTCTTGCCCAATACCTGCCTTCTCCATTCCCCTTTCCTCGTCTAAAGCTGGCCTTTCCTTCAAGGCTTAGCCAGAGTCGCCCCACTTGACCCCGATAATGGCTGTGCTGACTTCACCACCCCATCAAGTCCCCTTTGATCCCTGGAGCAGCTCCATGTACGCTTTTTGACACTTTGTTTGCCTCCCAGTTATGTTTTCTCACCAAACTATAAACCTCTCCACTTCAGGGAACCAGCCTCTTTTTTTTTTTTTTTTTTCTTTTAATCCCAAGTAGCCCAGAGCCCTACATATATATATATAGGAAGTGTTCGATAAATACGGGTGGTTTTGGACGAAAGATGTCTGGTTGATGTCTCTCGCCCTGGGGGTGAGAGAATGAGCTTCACCTTATCGTCACCTAATGTCTCCAGGTCTACCCCCTGAAATGCTCCTCAGGTTTATTCTTTAGTCTCTCACCCTCCCTGCCCTCCCTTCTCCACTGCCACCCTCCAGACCCTTTTCTCCAGGGCTATTTCTTCTGCTCATTCCCTCCAACCTCACCGTTACCCCAGGGCAGCGCCTCACTCCCCTCTGCCAGGCCCAGACCCCCGCCTGCGGTGTCACCCGCCGCCTCACCTCAGACCCTCTCCCCGAGGACTCAGCCTTTGGCTTCGGA
>SJXQ01008188.1:31636-79402 GCA_006408695.1 Aepyceros melampus
CCCGGAGCCGCTTCAGCACCGCGGACAGGGGCAGCGGGCGGGGGCGGAGCGGGAGGGTCGGGATTGTTGTGGCGGCGGTGGGGTGTGTGGCCTGCATGACTGTGTGAGGGAAACCGTACAACGCCTGGGAGTAAATAGTAAGCGCAGCCAGTCTGTTGTGGGTTGGGAGAAGCCGAGGATGTTCGAGCTGGAAACGGGAAGATGGGGAGGGGGGTGCGGGCGGCGGGAGACCAGGGAAGGACTCGATCACTGTCTTCCTATCTGAAGGGCTGTCACGTGGAGGAAGGATAGACTTGCTCTGCGTGGCCCCACAGGACAGAACTAGGGCCCACAGGGGCGGGGGTAAGGGTTGTAAGAAGGCAGCTTTCGCTCTATACAGGAACAAGTTTGTAACAATCGGAGCTGCTCAACCAGCTTGGGAGGCGATGAGCTGCTCATCATAGACATGTGCAAGCAAAAGCTCCGGGAGGGGATTGGATGGATGCATGCATAATACCTGCATGGATACAAGCATAATAATAACAATCATACCAGCTAGCGTTTACTGAGCACTCACTATGTGCCAGGCCTGGTGCTAAGTTTTATAATAGTTATCTCGTTTAAGCCCCCTAACTACGAGATCATTGTAATTATTTTCATTTTACAGATGAGGATATAGACTCCAAGAACTAAGTAACTTGCCCAAGGTCACACAGCTAGTGAGTGATGGAGTTGGAATTCTAACCTAGGCAGACTGACTCTAGTCTCCACATTTTTTTCCCCCACATATTTAACTATGACATTATTCTGTGTCACACAAGTCGGGGCAGGGACATTGGACTAGATAATTTCTTTGGTCTTTTTCAACCTATAGCAATTCTGATAAGTGAGGTTGGGACAGTAGATGTGGGGGTGAGGTGGGGTGGGTTGTTTGTTTTTTGATGAAGAATATCAGAGTAATTGCCTCACTTATTTTAAGAGATGGAGTGTGTTTGTTGAAGCAGTCTGTTCAGAAGAATCTGCCAGAACAAGGATTCTTAACTGGCTCCAGAGTCTGAAATCTTGTATAAAATCGTGTTTGCATGTGCAAATGTATTTTTCTTGGAGAGAATCCCTAGATTTCTTCAGATTGTCAAGAGGTATATGATTCCCCCAAATCAAAGTGTGTAGAAAGTCTTTAGTCTTGCTGGTAGTTTTCTTCCAAAGGCCTTATAATTGTTGTTGACTTTGAGTGAAAACTTTCCTTAGCCTGTTTGTGTTTTCAGCTTTATTGATGCATTTCATGAGTTTATACCCTATAAAAAGTAGAATTCCTTTCGTCTTCCCTGTCGCACAGATGGAAAGACCCCAGTGTGGGATTTAGGAGACCTGGACTTCTAATCCTACCATGGTTTCTGTGACCTTGGGCCATTTCCTTCATGAACTTTACCATCTCTAATACAAAAAGAGAGGGACTTCCCCGGTGGCTCAGCGGTAAAGAATCTGCCTGCAATATAGGAGACATGGCAGGATCCGAGTGTTCGACTCTGGGTTGGGAAGATCCCTTCGAGAAGGAAATGGCAACCCACTCCAATATTCTTGCCTGGAAAATCCCAAGGACAGAGGAGCTTGGCGGGCTACAGTCCATGGGGCTGCAAAGAGTCAGACACGACTTAGCAACTCAACAACAACAAAGAGATGGGGTTAAATGATTGCAACTTTGAAACCCATTTATTCCTGTGATATTTCAAGCATTAAGAACAAGCTCTTTGCATATGTTAGGATCTGAAGAGAGAGTAGTGCCACCTACTCCTTATTTTTATCAGTTTTATAAAGGCTTTGATTATTCCACCTCTCTTAGCCTTTGTTTTTTCATGCTTAAATTTCCCCCTTACAATAGACCACCTCTAGAATAGCCACATTCATTCTCTGAGTCATTTTAGTTGCCCTTTTCTAGCTATCCTCGGGCCCTAACTTTCAATAGATGTCAGCCTGACCATTGTCCCCAGATATGGGACCTTCTCATCTTATACAATGGAGAATGATTTCCTCTTTGGTTTTTAGGTCCCTTCCCACTTCTGTGCATATTGTGTCAGCCTTCCTGACCCCAACATATTAGGACACTGCCTTTAGGAAACAATCTGCAGCAGCTTCCTGATCCCTTTCCTGGGCCAAAACTGATAGCCTGGAACACAACACCCTATCCATGGATTATTCTTACCAGAGCACATTGTTACCTTACATTTCCCCAGGGTGACGTTTATCTGCCATTTTGCATCCCACCCAGTACATTCCTTCAGTGCACGCTCTCTCTCTCTCTCTGTCCTTTAGCAGAGCATGCCCCTACCTGAAAGGGCTTAATACGATCTGCAGTCCTGAAATTTTCACTTTGCTCTACTTCTTCTGGATCACTTATAAAAAATTTAAATCAGACAAGTCCTGGCATGGTCTCTTGGGGCCCCCTGCATTTTTAATCTCCCTTCATTTAGAGACGTGACCAGCTCCGTCTATTTATTTATATCCGCCTGTTTATTTCTTGCCTTCTATTTTCCTGTTGTTTCTTTTCTTCTACTGTTTTCTGTCTCTCTCTGTTCTCAGGCCTTGGTTTAAAAAAAAACAATCACCCTCAATTTCACAATGACTCCATTTTCCATTTCTAATATATCATCCAAAACTTTCTGTAAGATAATTATATCCACTGCTTCTCTGAATGATTTGCACACTATTATCCTCTCACTGAATCCGAGTGGATCATGTGATTGAAACCTTATAGAAATGTTGTTGCTTTTCAGCCAGCACATAACATTGCTTAGTCCTCGCTCTGTCTTTTAAGGTTTCTGGAGTCTGACTTCTCCCTATCTCTTCACTAGAAGCTGCCTTTCCCCCTGTTCATCCATACACATCTTAACTCCAGACAAGCCCATCTCTCCTTTATCCTAAGACAAGCTACCTGTGTTTCCCTGGACATTTACACATGCTGTTTATGTCTGTACCTCCCTGCATCTGCCTGCCTCCTTTCTTAAAGTTCCAGCTTAAGTCCTGCTCTCTAGGAAACTCTCCCTGACTTCTCTAGACATTTTCTTCTCTTTTCTCAGAGGAGCACTTTGAACAGCTCCAGACAGTTTGTTATTAAAAAAAAAAAAAAAAAGGCGGCATCTTTTAGGGGGAAAAAAGCTGTGTTCTTAGGCAGGACCTTCCCCAACCAAAGCATTTTATGTTTTTATTTACTTATTTTACCCCCTCACCACCACCACCCCACTTTATGTTTTTAGATTCAGCACAGTCCCCAACTCTTGATGCTCATTGTTGGTGTTTTGTTTGTTTGCTTGTTTTTCAGCCTGGACCATTTTAAAAGTCTGTATTGAATTTGTTACAATATTGCTTCTGTCTTATGTTTCGGTTTTTTGACAGCAAGGCATGTGGGATCTTAGTTCCCCAGTCAGGCATGGAACCTGTACCCCCTGTGCTGGAAGGTGAAGTCTTAGCCACTGGTCCACCAGGGAAGTCCCTCAGTGCTCATTGTTAATTACTCAGTAAGCAACCCCTGATTCTGCTCTTTATCCTTTATGCCAAAGAGTTACATGCATCTGAAATGGACACTCATGGGCCTGTGGTCTCAGGATGCCTTCTAAAATCTTCTTAGGGATAAGACCTATTGCCTCCCTATCCTTCCTTCAGTGAAACTAGTGTTATTCCTCTTGACAGTGGTTCTATGATGAGACCCTTGAGTTCTTTCACAACTCTTCAGGTAGGCTGTTATCCAGTGGTAGTGGCAATTAAGAGGTAGAGTGGTAGAGAGGAATTAAGAGGTGCCATGACCTTAGAGATCACCAAGAAAGCACACAGCAGTACTTAACAGGTATTTCTTGAATGGCTGTAAGTTGCCCAAGGTCACTAAGCCTGAAGTAGAACCTTTCCTTGGTCTCCTGACTTCTTAGTTGAAAGCAGTTTCACTATCCTTGGCTTTGATTTCATATTTTCAATCTTTCATCACCAAAAGACAAAGCCCTCTCACCCAAATTCATTCAATCTGTTTTCTCCTTTGCTTTCTTGAGTCTTTCTTTTATATGTTGCACTTTGGGTGGTCCCACTGATTCTCTAACTGGCTTCCTGCGTTTGGTTTATTTAAACATCTCTTTCTCTTATTATTAGCTGAGTGCCCCACAAATAGATTTTTGGCCCTCCTAACTTCCAATTTAATTCTGAGGAAGGTCGCTATAGGCAGAAAGGGGTAAACCCATCACCACTGGCCACATGAGCACAGAAAGTGACTCCAGGTCCCCGGGATTAATGGATTCCTGCTCTCTCATCTGATTTTGAGAGTCTGCTCTGGGCAGATGGAGAAAGTTCTTCAGTTTGCACCCGCAGTCAAGAAAAGTGAGAGCCCTGAGCGAGTCTAGGGGTGCATATGTACGTGTGTGTGCTCAGTCATGTCCGATTCTTTGTGACCCCATGGGGTGTAGTCCACCAGGCTCCTCTGTCCATGGAATTTTCCAGGCCAGAATACAGCAGTGGGTTGCCATTTCCTCCTCCAGGGGATCGACCCAGGAATCGAACTCATGTCTCCTGAGAATACCACCTAGCCACCTAAGTCTAGGGATGGGAAGTGCTAACAAATTCCCAAGCCAAAAATTTATTTCAATGTGATCAATAGCCTCCAATATATCTTCATTCTTGTCTGAAAAAATAACTTCTCAAGGATTTCCCTGGAAAGTGAATTCTTAACCACTGGAGTCCCCCAGACCAACTTGGATGGAATGGTACAGATGAACCTATTTGCAGGGTAAGAATAAAAACACGAAGACAGAGAACGGACTTGTGTCTAGTGGCTAGGACTCCGTTCTCCCACTACAGAGGGCACGGGTTTGATCCCTGGTTGGGGAATTAAGATCACGCATGCCACTCAGTGCAGCCAAAAATTAAACAAATAAATAGAAAGTGTCACGCTTTCCCTAAAAGCAGCTATTCAGAAAAAATTTTCACCACAAGGAAATTCTTTCCTTTGCCTAACTTGAGTCTAATCTGCTGTATCTTTCATTCATTTTCTCTTATTATGACTGTGTTTTTTCCTGTCACTTTAACAGCCTCATATCTTACAGTGCTTTGCACTTTCCAGATGCTTTCATGCATGAGGCCCCATTCAGTCCTGGCACAGCACCATAAGGTAGACAGGGAAGATATCATCCTCATTTTATAGAGGAGCGAATGGAGACTCAGAGAGAGATGTGACTTATCCACACATTGTCCAGGGACCCACATGGAGCTAATAAACAATAAAGCAAGGGCCAGAAACAAGGTTTTCTGTCCTAGATTTGAGTGTTTTCCCCTCTATACTAAACTGTCCTATTCTGGAATATTGTAATAGCCTTTAGCCATTCCAGTCATTGAAGGAGATAGTTTTAGAGCAAATAAAAGTAAATTATAATAGTACCATAGAAGTTAATCTTAGGAAACATCTAGCTTTATGATATGATAGAGTTTAGACTCAAACCCAGAGGAACCAATTCTTAATAAGACTGCAGCCAATGACACCTAGCATGGTGTCTGCCTGGCACATTCTAGATACTTGATAAATATTTTAAAATTGATTACATCTTTTTTTTTAAATATTTGTATATGTATGGCTGCATCAGGTCTTAATTGAGGCAAGCAGGCTCAGTATTCGCTGTGTGCAGACCTAGTTGTGCTTTAGCATGTGAGATCTTAGTTCCCTCACCAGGGATCAAATCTGAGTCCCCTGCATTGGGAGGTGAATTCTTAAACACTGGAGTCCCCCAGATCAACTTGGATGGAATGGTACAGATGAACCTATTTGCAGGGTAAGAATAAAAATGCAAACATAGAGAGCAGACTTGTGTCCATAGCTGGGGAAGGAGAGGGTGGAAAAGTGGAAAAAGTAGCATTGACACATATACACTACCATGTGCAGAATAAATAGCCGCTGGGAAGCAGCTGTGCAGCACAGGGAGCTCAGCTGGGTCTCTGTGATGACCTGGGAGGGTGGGAGGCTCAAGAGGGAGGGAATATATATATAACTATAGCTGATTCACTTTGTTGTACAGTAAAAACTAACACAGCATTGTAAAGCAATTATACTCCAGTTAAAAAATGAATTTTTAAAAAAGTAAAAAACAAAAATTGTGGTTGGCATGCAAAAGTCAGTACCTTTTTTGAGAAGGATGAGTGTGTGCTAGAAGTTTAAACAAGGTCTGGGCAAGCACCAAAATAGGAGGAGATGTGGTTGGGGAGGTCAGGGAATGTTCTATGAAGAAGGTCGTATCAAAAATGAAGCTTTGGGGGAGGACAAGGACAAAGAATGGTGAGTGGGGCAGTCCACAAAGAGAGAAAACATGAGCCAAGGCTCCACACAAATGCAGGGCATATTTAGGAAATGGTGGAGAATTGGATGTGCTTGAGGCCTTGACTTATTGCTGTTTCCAGTAAGAATGTTTGAGAAAAGTCTGGAAAGGGATGCTAAGAGCAGATTGTGAAATTGGCTTTTGTCCAAAGGCTGAGGGGAGTCATAAAAGGTTTCTGAGCAGAGAAGTGACCTGCTCAGAGCCTCAGCCGTGTTGAGTGGGTGGAGGCACCAAGGCCAAGTGGTGCTGGGTGCTGGCCCCTGCTGGGGCTCTTTAAGCTTTCTTAGCACAACCCAGGTCTGTGTTCCTGTTCTAGTGTGTGGATAAAAGCTGTGCGCCCCAGCTCTGGCCTTCCCCAATGGGGTGATTCTGGAACAAATCCTTTGGTTTCACTGGACCTCAGGATTGATTTTGTTCAAGTTCTTCCCTGGTGTTTCTTCATCATTACTTCGTACATTCATTAAAAAAAAAAATGTGTTTATTTATTTATCTGACTGTACTGGGTCTTAGTTGCAGCACATGGGATCTTCAGTCTTCATTGGGGCATGCAGAATCTTTAGTTGCGACATGGTAGGATCTAGTTCCCTGACTAGGGATCAAACCCTGCATTTGGAGTGAGGAGTCTTAACCACTGGACCACCAGGGAAGTCTCATGAATTCGTTTTAAAGGGCAATTTGGAACTAGGCTTTGACGATCTATGGGATAACAGCAAAGTCATGTATACAAAAGGTAATATTTTCTCAAAGATCAGACACATTGTTATAATAAACAAGGTAGAGAAAACCAGGCAGGGTTATTAACAACTTTGTTAGCAATAATAATTTTAAAACACTTCCACCGCAAACACATACACACACCATTCTCTGTGCTCCAAAAGCAATGGACCAGAAAGAGGTATCCTTCCCTTCATCTTCCCCTCGCACGCCTCAGGAGAACCAGCAGCCAGCCTCGCACCTCCACCTCCTGGACCAATCGTCCCTGTAACTGCTTCTCTCCACCACCATGGCCTCCACTTTAAACTTCCATCCTGTCTCGTCTGGCTTCCAGAAACTTCCCACCTGATCAGCCTCCCTTGCCCATTTCTAATCCTTCTTCCCGCGGCAGCCAGAGTGACCTTTTAAAAATAAATCTACACAGGGGCCAGTTATATCTGAAGCAAATATGGCAAAGCCAAGATTTAATAAAGCCAATAGGTGATTATCCAAGGCTTTAAAAAAAAAAAAAAGCTATTTTTATGCCTTTCTGAATGCTTGCAATATTTAATTTAAAAAATTTTAAACAAAAACATCTGATATGTGACTTCCACTTTCATTTTGCTAAAAATGGTTTTTAAGGTAAAAGCTAAACTAATATTGCTATACTACAGCCAGTTCTTGTCATTCTTATGGAAAATTTTCAAACACATGTTGAAAGTATAACAAACAGTATCATGAAGCCCCTTGCACCCAGCACCAGGCCTCTGAGACCCTGCATCACCAAATCCTCCCCAGCTCTCTGCTCCCTTCTATACCAGCTTCTCAGTCAGTAACCTCCCTGAGAGGTTAGGTTTCTGTGGTGGCTCAGACGGGAACGAATCTGCCTGCAGTGCAGGAGACCTGGGTTCAATCCCTGGGCCCGGAAGATCCCCAGGAGAAGGAAAGGGCAACCCACTCCAGTATTCTTGCCTGGGAAATCCCATGGACAGAGGAGCCTGGCAGGCTACAGCTCATGGAGTCGCAAAGAGTTGGACACAACTGAGTGACTAACAGTTTCAGTTTTCGGTAATCTCCAGCTATCCTGGCCTTATTTCTCTTTTCCTAATATGCAGCCTTCTTCCCATTCAGGAATTCAATAAGATATTCTTTTCCAAGAGTGCTCATCTTTGACCTTCACCTTGACCTCTTTCACTGTTATACAGGTCTCAGTTGAGATGATACATCCTCCAGGAGGTCAAGATCTCCTGTCACATACTTACTTTTTTTTAATATATAATTTTATTTATTTGACCACACTGGGTCTTACTTGTGGCAATGAAGGATCTTTGATCTTTGTTGCTGTATGTGGGGTCTTTAGTTGTGGCATGTGGGATCTAGTTCCCTGGCCAAGGATTGAACCTGGGGCCCCTGCATTGGGAGCACAGAGTCTTAGCCATTGGACCACCAGTGAAGTCCCATGTCACTGGCTTTCTTTCCCAACACCTTTTCCCTCATTCTGCTTATCACCATTGAAATGAACCATTTCATCTCTGCATGTCTACCTCCCCTTCCAGTTCGTTCTTTCATTCAGTCGCTCAGTCATGTCCGACTCTTTGCAACCCCATGAATCGCAGCACGCCAGGCCTCCCTGTCCATCACCAACTCCCGGAGTTCACTCAGACTCATGTCCATTGAGTCCATGATGCCATCCAGCCATCTCATCCTCGGTCGTCCCCTTCTCCTCCTGCCCCCAATCCCTCCCAGCATCAGGGTCTTTTCCAATGAGTCAACTCTTCGCATGAGGTGGCCAAAGTACTGGAGCTTCAGTTTTAGCATCATTCCTTCCAAAGAAATCCCAGGGTTGATCTCCTTCAGAATGGACTGGTTGGATCTCCTTGCAGTCCAAGGGACTCTCAAGAGTCTTCTCCAACACCACAGTTCAAAAGCATCAATTCTTCTGCGCTCAGCCTTCTTCACAGTCCAACTCTCACATCCATACATGACCACAGGAAAAACCATAGCCTTGACTAGACGGACCTTAGTCGGCAAAGTAATGTCTCTGCTTTTGAATATACTATCTAGGTTGGTCATAACTTTTCTTCCAAGGAGTAAGCGCCTTTTAATTTCATGGCTGCAGTCACCATCTGCAGTGATTTTGGAGCCCAAAAAAACAAAGTCTGACACTGTTTCTACTGTTTCCCCATCTATTTCCCATGAAGTGATGGGGCCAGATGCCATGATCTTCGTTTTCTGAATGTTGAGCTTTAAGCCAACTTTTTCACTCTCCTCTTTCACTTTCAACAAGAGGCTTTTTAGCTCCTCCTCACTTTCTGCCATAAGGGTGGTGTCATCTGCATATCTGAGATTATTGATATTTCTCCCAGCAATCTTGATTCCAGCTTGTGTTTCTTCCAGTCCAGCGTTTCTCATGATATGTACTCTATATAAAAGTTAAATAAGCAGGGTGACAGTATACAGCCTTGATGTACTCCTTTTCCTATTTGAAACCAGTCTGTTGTTCCATGTCCAGTTCTAACTGTTGCTTCCTGACCTGCATACAGATTTCTCAAGAGGCAGGTCAGGTGGTCTGGTATTCCCATCTGTTTCAGAATTTTCCACAGTTTATTGTGATCCACACAGTCAAAGGCTTTGGCATAGTCAATAAAGCAGAAATAGATGTTTTTCTGGAACTCTTTTACTTTTTCCATGATCCAGCGGATGTTGGCAATTCGATCTCTGGTTCCTCTGCCTTTTCTAAAACCAGCTTGAAAGAGTTCAGTGGGACTGACAGGCATGGAGACCACCATTTATTATGGACTATGAAAGACACTGTAAGCAACAGGTATACATGGGAACACAGAGGTGGTGGTGGTGGTTTAGTCACTAAGTCATGACTGACTCTTGGGACCCTAAGGACTGTAGCCTGCCAGGCTCCTCTGATGAGAGGATTTCCCAGGCAAGAATACTTAGAGTAGATTGCCATTTCCTTCTCCAGGGGATCTTCCCCAAACAGGGATCGAACCCAGGTCTCCTGCATTGCAGGCAGATTCTTTATCAACTGAGCTACCAAGGAAGCTCTGGAGCACAGAGAAAGTCCATTTAATCCTGGATAGTCCCCCCAGGTGAAGTGGCATTCAGGTTGCCTTTCTGAGAATACTGAATAGATCATCAGAGAGTGACTAGTATCTGTGTCTAGTCCCTGTTTGCCTTCTAGGAAGAGGGAGTGAAAAAAGACACAGTGAAATGAACTTGCAGGCTGTGTTCAGGCAACACAGGTAGGTCAGTAGCTTGAGGAGGGGGCCCGTGGGGTGGGCAGTAGAGGGTGGGGCATACAAGTCAGAGGCTAAGGTGCACTGGCATCAGACTATGAGGCTTGTGAGTGCTGACCAGAGGATCTGCTCCATGCTCAGTCTAATTAAGCTAAAGTAATAGAACCTTATATAATTACTTAGAGGTTATCTACTTCAGCTGTCTGTGTTTCAGTTGAGAAACTAAGGCCTGACCATGGTCTTTGTCTACCCTCTTCCCTTGTCTAAACTCATCAATAAGTCAAGCCCAAGAGGACGGAAAACATGGCGGATTTACAGGAAGGCACTGGAAAAGACAAGGAAGACAAGGGCCCTCGCTTCTCAGAGAGTGAATGAGTGCATGGCTATACTCCTGGCCTTGGAAGGAGGCCTGCCCAGAACCGGGAAACTCAGGCATCCCAGGGCTGACCCAAAACCCCAAATGTGCCACCTCCCTGGGCAGGGCAACTCTCTGGCTTGTGGTGGCCTCCTGGGAGTGGGCCAAGGACACTGCAGAGTGCCAGGGAATTCCCGCTAGTGCACTTTCCACCCACTCAAGAGATGGTGGCAGCCAAGAGGCAATGCTGCGCCATTAAGGTGTTTGTCAAGAAGCTAAGTTGGGCGTTGTGGGCGATCCTGAGAACTCTTTTTAGACTGGCTGTAAGTGGGGAAAAAAACAACACAGCGTTTGGAGGCAAACCAGAGCCAGTGTGGAGGGTGTAGCACGGCAGCAGGAATGCTCCTGGGAGGCAGGGCCACTAAGGCAATGCTTGCAGCTCCTCCACCAACTGGCTCTGTGATTTTGGATAAGTCATTTCTCCCTCAGCTGAATTTTCCTGTCCAGCAAAATAAGCATGTTAAATTAGATAATCTTTAAATTATTTATCAACGACTGCATTTTCTAGATAAACTGCATGGTTAAGCCCTCAAGTCTGACGTTTTAAAAAATCAGTTATAACTCAGATGGGTTCTTTTCAACAGTGAGAGACTTTATTTGAGGGGGCTCCCAAATCACTGCAGATGGTGACTGCAGCCATGAAATTAAAAGATGCTTCTCCTTGGAAGAAAAGCTATGTCCAACCTAGACAACATATTAAAAAGCAGAGACATTACTTTGCCAACAAAGGTTGGTCTAGTCAAAGCTATAGTTTTTCCAGTAGTCATGGATGGATGTGACAGTTGAACCATAAAGAAGGCTGAGCACTGAGGAATTGATGCTTTTGAACTGTGGTGCTGGAGAAGACTCTTGAGAGTCCTTTGGACAGGAAGGAGATCCAACCAGTCCATCCAAAAGGAAATCAGTCCTGAATATTCATTGGAAGGACTGCTGCTCAAGCTGAAACTCCAATACTTTGGCCACCTGATGCAAAGAACTGACTCATTGGAAAAGACCCTAATGTTGGGAAAGAAAAGGGGACAACAGAGAATGAGATGGTTGGATGGCATCACCAACTTGATGGACATGAGTTTGAACAGGTTTGGGAGTTGGTGAAGGACAGGGAAGCCTGGTGTGCTGCAGTGCATGGGGTCACAAAGAGTCGGACACAACTGAAAGACTGAACTGAACTGAACAGCTGGGTTCAGTGTCAAGGCTGGGACCTCAGTAGTGTGGGCAGAGAAAGAAGCAGGATTTTGGTGGGACATGAGTTGCAGAGAACTGCCACAGTGATGAGGCTAACCTCTGAGGAGTCACCAAAGAAACACAATGATTCAGTCTAAGAGCAACGACCAAAGGTGATGATCCATGTATTACTGGAGAGGGTGGGAGCTAAAATACAGACAGGAACATTGAGAGGCCGCTTCCTGTGTGCTGGGACCTTCTAAACGCTTTTTTGGCGTTCAGTCACTAAGTCATGTACAACTCATTGCAACGCCATGAACTGCAGCATGACAGGCTTCCCTGTCCTTCAAGAAATCTAAGATCTTGAGAAAAAGATTCAGGTCCTGGCAATCTCAGTTTAGGACCTGAGTGCCAGGCAGGGAAACTGAAACCAAAACCCACTCGTAAGGACTGAGCTAACATAGCAATAAAAAGGAAAGGAAGATCTTCGGGCAGGCTTGATGCCAGTCTGCAATACACAGTACAGTCTCGGTGTTGGGGCTGTAGCTGCTGATGGACTGTTTGCAGATGTCAGGGCTGGCTGGGGAGATAGGCAGGTAAAGGACCCAGGGATGTTGAGCAGAGTTGAGGCACAGAAGGCAAGGGCTGGCTCTTGAACCAACTTTAGTAGAAGACTTTCCGAAATGGCAACATGCTTCCTGTCCTAGTAGATCAGAGGCGATACTGAACACAACATGCTCATTCTTCATGGCACAAAGTCGTCACTCCCAGCCGTCCTTACTGCAGTGGTTTTCAAATTTTAGTAGGCAACAGAGTCACCTTAGGTGCTCCCTTTAAAAAAAAATATATATATATATATATTTATTTATTTATTTTTGGTTGCATTGGGTCTTCTTTGCTGTGTGTAGCCTTTGTCTAGTTGCTGTGAGCAGGCTGCTCATTGCGGTAGCTTCTCTTGTTGTGGAGTGGAGCATGAGCTCTAGCGTGCAGGCTCAGTAGTTGTAGCGCACAGGCTTAGCCTCTTTACGGCATGTGGGATCTTCCCAGACCAGGGATCGAACCCGTGTCCCCTGCGTTGGCAGGTGGATTTTAACCATTGGAGTACCAGCGACGTCCCAGTGCTCATATTTTAAAAATGCCGGTTCCCAGTTCCCAGCTGCAGAGGGTCTGATTTTGTAAGTCTAAGTCTGTGCTTGGTAACATGGATTTTTGACAAGCTCCTTGGATGGAGTGATGCTAGCAGACCATGATATGCAAGGACCATCCAGTGAAGGAACACGGCCTTGGGGCTTGAGGCTGCAGCGGTGGGGTGAGGGGTTTGGGATTGTCACCTATCAGGGAAATAACAGCCATCATTACTGCTAACTTTTACTGAGCACTTTATACCACGTATTAGTATTTAATGTTCACAACCACTCCATGGGGCACGCGCTAAGAACATGGAGCTTGACGTGAGCAGTAAAGAGGCTGAATAATTTGCCAAAGGTCATGTAACAAGTAAACCAGAGAATTAGGATTTGACCCCAGTGGCTTGAGTTTCAAACCGTACGCCCTTAACCATAACCCTAAACGTCCCCTCCATCTGCCTCGCTCCTCCTCACTGCTCACCACACCCCACCAGAAGCCTGTTCATGTCCACCTCCTCACATAAGGAAAGCAGCTCTCCTTCTGAGCCCCATTCTAGGAGGCTATTGACTGAATGCCTACTGCTTTCCTTAAAATGAAGAATTTAGGGTTGAAAAAATTCAGTACAGAATATTCCAGAATATTCTATATAAGAATCCCTTTATAATAGTTCTTAACATGGACAATTTTGCCCGCCCTTGAGGAAACTCTTAGGCCAATGGAGACATTTCTGGTTGTCACAGCTGGGGCGGGGGGTGGGGCGAGTGGGGGCTGCTGCTGGCATCTTGTTGTAAAAACTAGGGGTGCTGCTCAATGTCCTATAATGTACAGGACAGACCTCAACAACAGAATTATCTGGCCCAAAATATCAATATTGCTGGAGTGGAGAAACTCTTCTATAACAAATTCTGATCAGTGATCATTCATCCTCACCCTGAGTGCTTCAACTTGTTTTCATCCAATACATAGGTGTCTCTGCTGGCCCCGTGCTAGCTGTGGGGAAACCATAATGAAGAAGACAGATTATGGCACCTGCCCTTGGGCACTGTGTAGTCTAGGAGAGGAGACAAGCAATTCCACTGCAATACCACGTGATAAGAATTGTGATGAGGAAGACACTTGTTCCTTGGAAGAAAAGCTATGACAAACCTAGACAGCATATTAAAAAGCAGAGACATTACTTTGCTGACAAAGGTCCATATGGTCAAAGGTATGGTTTTTCCGGTAGTCATGTATGGATATGAGAGTTGGACCTTAAAGAAGGCTAAGCACCAAAGAACTGATGCTTTTGAACTATGGTGTTGGAGAAGACTCTTGAGTGTCCCTTGGACTGCAAGGAGATCCAACCAGTCAATCTGAAAGGAAATCAATCCTGAATATTCATTGGAAGGATGGATGGTGAAGCTAAAGCTTCAATACTTTGGCCACCTGATGAAAGAGCTGACTTATTGGAAAAGACCCTGATGCTGGGAAAGATTGAAGGCAAGAGGAGAAGGGGACAACAGAGGATGAGATGGTTGGATGGCATCACTGACTCGATGGACATGAGTTTGAGCAAGGTCTGAGAGATGGTAAAGGACAGGGAAGCCTGGCATGCTGCAGTCCATGGGGTTGCAAAGAATCAGAAATGACTGAGCAACTGAACAACAACAACAAGTGGACTTCTAGTGATCCAGTGGTTAAGAATCTGCCTGCCAATGCAGGAGACATGAGTTTGATCCACAGTCCAGGAAGATCCCACGTGCCTTGGGGCAGCTAAGCCCATGCACCATCTCTACTAAGCCCGCACCCTAGAGCCTGTGCTCAACTACAAGGGAAGCCACCACAATGAGAAGCCTGCACACCACAACGAGAGAGGAGCCCCTGCTGGCGGCAGCTAGAGAAAGCCCATGCACAGCAACAAAGACCCAGCGCAGCCAATAAAGAAATAACTGACAAAATTAAAGAAAAAAAAAAGAATTGTGATAAGAAGGATGAACACTGACCAGGGATGTAGGTGCAACTCCTGAGTTAAGGGTTCAAGAAGGCTTCCCCAGAGAAAGAAGAGTGTGATCTAGATAGAAGGAACTAGGTATGTCAGAATCTGGAAGCGTTAGAATACAGAATGCTAGGTGGGGAGTGGTAAAAGAGGCTGCAGAGGTAGTCAGGAGCCATATCATGATGCCTCGATTAAAAAAAAAAGCACTTTATTGAGGTAAAATTGACATACAAAAAGCTGCACATATTTAATGCATACAACCTAATGAGTTTAGAGATAAGTATACACCTGTGACACCATCACAATCTATGCCACCAACAAATCCAAGACTTCCAGAAGTTTCCTCCTGCCTTCTTTATTTCTATCATCAGCATCAGCATCGTCATCTTCTGCTAAGAACTTAAGGAGCTGCCCTTTTAGCAAATGCTGTACGTGTATAATACTGTATCGTTAACTACAGGCACTATGCTGCACAGTAGTCTCCAGGATCTAGTCATCTTGTGTAACTGACACTTTGCACCGTTTGACTTACACCTCCCGTCTCCCCCTCCCGTGAAAGCTCTTAATGGGAAGCATCTGAAGCTGCCTCAGGGTATTTGCACTTTCCTTTCCCTCTTCCTGAAATTCCTTCGCCTCCTGCAGTTCCCTTGCTCTCACGTGACTTCCACAGAGACGTTTCCTGACGATTCTCTATAAAATAGCTGTCCCATACTCGCCATATCCTCACCCTACTTTATTTTTCATAGCACTGACTGTGATGTGGTTCGTCCGTGAGACTGTAGCTAGAAAGAGAGTGTTTTTGTTTGATGTTCTATCCCAGAGCCCAGACCACATGCCTGGGACATGGAGGTCCTTAGTAAGTAGGTCCTCAGTAAAGACTTACTGAATGAACAGATAGATGGAAACAAATCTGATGTTGAGGAGGCAGAGCCAATAGTTCTTTGGTAAAAGACAATGTGGGCCAAGGAGAGGGAGGAAACCTGGGTCATAAGAAGCTTCCAGTTTGAGGCCATAGCCTGGCATAGGAATCTAGCCAAAAAGTATTGAGCATACTGTGATCTGAGATCAGGCATTGCTCTGTAGGAATGTGAGGTCCAGAGAGTCCTAGAAGGGGAATGGGGTGCCTGACTAGTGACCTGATAGTGTGAAATGCCTGGTTTCAGGTAAAACTAAGTTTGAATCTTGCCACTTATTAGCCTTGTGGCTCTGGATAATTATTTAACCTCTCTGAACCTCAGTTTCTTCATCTGCAAATTGGGGATCATAAGTCCTACCTTGTGCGATTGTTGCAGTCTAGAGTGCCTGGTACAGTGCCAGGTATATAATAAATGTTCTAATAATAGTAACTGTTGTCGTTTTGGGGCTTCCCTGGTGGCTCGGGGTAAAGAATCTGCCTGCCAATGTAGGAGACTCAGGTTCGATCCCTGAGTCTGGAAGATCCCCTGGAGAAGGAAATGGCAACCCACTCCAGTATTCTTGCCTGGGAAATCTCATGGACAAGGAGCCTAGTGGGCTACAGTCCACTGGGGGAGACCCCCTCCCATTGGGGGGTCACAAAAGAGTCAGACACAACTTAGCAACTAAAACAACAACGTCATCATGGTTACTATAATTATAGTATGATTTATAATTCCATAAGATGTTACAGAGAAACCCAAGTGAATTTTTTGGCCAACCCAATAGAACATCTCTATTAAAAAGTAGTTTATTTTTGTAAGTCTGGATCTATGTCCTATGATCTCCTGTGCTGATCTTAGCTTGGTCCTCTGTGCCAACAAGAATAAATCTCCTTCATCCATAACCATTTGGCTTTTTAAAGACAATCCTATCCCCTGCAGGCCTTCCTTCTCCAGCCTAAACATCCCTCATCTTTCCTCGTGGGCTAAAGCTCCTATGAATGGCTGCCTCACTTTCCTGACCACTCTTCCTCAGTCATGCTCTAGCTTGTCACTGTCTGTCTGCATCTACAGGCCTTCCCCAGTGGCTCAATAGTAAAGAATCCACCTGCCAATGCAGAAGACACAGGAGACCCCAGTTTGATCCCTGGGTTGGGAAGATCCCTTAGAGGAGGGCATGGCAACCCACTCCAGTATTCTTGCCTGGAGAATCCCATGGACAGAGGTGCCTGGTGGGCTACAGTCCACAGGATTGAAAAGAGTCGGACACAAAAGCAACTTGGCATGCACTCACTGTGTCTACAACCTCTAGAACTGGACTTGGACCCCCCGTCCATGTTGAGGTCAATCCCTCACTCCTGTTCCTTACATCTCACCCTAGATTATGACCTCAGCTGCCCTAACTCTTTGATCAGGATCTTTGATTGTTTCTCATTCCAGTCCATGCTTCCAATTTTAATACCTTCCTGCCTGTCCCTTCTTTGTAGACTTTGCCTCTGACCTTTTTGATATTACCTTCTCACCCTCTGTGTTCCTGACCAAACACCAGATCTTAATCATTCCCCTGCTCCAGGCCTGTACAGTCTGGTTTGCCCAACCAGGTGTGAGGCTCCTGAACATCCCCAGAGACACCCTGTCTTGGCCCATCCGTCTCTCTCCTCCCCCATGGCCATCTCTGTTTGCCAGGAGCAAACGGCAGCCCACCAGTTGATCTGCTTCTGGCCGCCTCCTTTGACACTTCTGATCTCACCACCGCCTCTGCTGTCTGCCGCTCCCTTCCCACTCCAGGCCACTTTTTTCCCTCCTTGTTATTCTCCACTCTCTCCTTTGCCTGCCACTACCGCTCGACGTCTCAGCTTCCGCTTCTCAGCTTAGGCTTCGCCCGAACCAAAATCCCGCCTTCTGGCCAGCGGGCCAATCACGCGGTGGTGCCTGTGATCGCCGCATCTCCGGCTCAACCCAGCTATTTTGGTCTCCGCTCGCACTCTGAGACGTTTCTCACTTTCCTGTGGGTTGACACCTCTTTCAGCACTTAAAGGGTGACAGACGTCGTCTTAGAGTTAGTTAACTGAGCTGTAGAGTTTAGAATTCTGACGTGGCTGGTGTTGGATTAATGGATCCAGGTGTAAAAAGATGAAAGTTAGGTCATTCTGTTTAACACTGAATGGGGCTTCTTTCCTTTAGCGAATTTTTTCTTTTTTTGATTGGGGCCATGGAGCCTGTTGCCTCATCAAGCAAAGTCAAACCACAAAAGATGGAATTTCAGCAAATAGTTTTTTCAGCGCAGAATTGATATCATGGATTGTGCTTAGTGCTTTCGTGTGTATTACTCATTAAACCTCCCTAGATGAAATCCCTTCATGGGATTTCAGTACCTCCTAGACCAACTGTTAATTCGTTCATTCATTCACTCATTCTGATTATTTATTATGTCAGGCACTGTGCTAAGTACTGTAGCAGATATTAAAATAAATATGACAGTCTCTGCTCCTTGGGAACCAATCTAGTGAGGAAAACATATCAACCAACAGGTGTGATACACTGTGGAAGTTGTGTTTAGAGCAGCAGAGAAGTAAGCACTGCAGGAGGAAAGAGGGTTGCCCACTAGCTCTGCCAGGGAGAGTCTAGGAAGGTTTTCCAAAGAAGGTACATTTCAGCTGGACTTTAAAGGATGAGTTTGCTAGCATGCCTAAAGAGAATGGGCTCTGTTGGCAGCAGGAATAGCCTGGAAGTGTGAATGGGGAGAGAGTGTTCTGGATTAGGGATGACTGCAGTGTAGAAGACTTGCTTCAACATTAGGAACTTCTGCTCAGAGAAGTCAGAGGATTGTCTGGGTCCCAGATCAGATGAATAGTAGAGACAGGGTTAAACAGTGGAAGCTGTCTGGTCCCTAATGCATAGTCTTTAGCCTCTCACCTTGTAATACACACACTCCCCACCCCCCCCACCACACACACAGCAGGTCCAGTCTCAATGACCCTGACTTAGAGCTGTCATTTGGCCAGCCCCTTCTGCTCCCATTTCTGCTCTTAGGGGTCTGCCCCTGAGCCTGAGAATTGTCCCCAGTGAACCTGGGAAGGAAAGAGAACCCAGTGAAGGCAGATCCATTCCAACATTTGTCCATGACCTAGACCTTGGCCACAAGGTCTGAGTACTTAGATCCTAATTCCTGACACTGCTGAGCCAGACTCTGTGACCTTCATAATAGCTCCTGGTTGGCTTTGAGATGCTCCTTGCTTGAATTCCCTGGTGGTTCAGATGGTAAAGAATCTGCCTGCAATGCGGGAGACCCAGGTTCAATCCCTGAGTCTGGAAGATCCCCTGGAGAAGGGCATGGCTACCCATTCCAGTATTCTTGCCTGGAGAATCCCATGGGTAGAGGAGCCTGTGGACTATAGTCCATGGCGTCGCAAAGAGTCAGACACAACTGAGAGACTAACACTAACACTTTGCTTGAATATCCAAAAAAGGAGCTGGGTAAACCTGGTTGCCCTTTACCAATTAGGAGCTCCTTTCAGTCCCTCCAAATTTTGGAAGAGAGTTTATGCCAAAAATGCTCTGTTCCCTGTCTCCTACAGTATCATAGTAACGAGGACAGGAGGGGAGAAAATTGTCAAATTCCATACTAGCTTGAAGGCCTGTGCTCAAAAAAATACTCTCTTGACCAGTTGTTGGAAGCATCTGTCCAAAGTTCCCCAGCCGGGACTTCCCCAGTGATCTAGAGTGGTTAAGAATTCTCCCTCCAATGCGTGGGACACAGGTTGAATCCCGATCAGAGAACTAAGATCCCACATGTTGTGAGGCAACTAAGTCTGCATGTGGCAAACCACAGAGGCCACGTTCTCCAAGGAAGATCTTGAGTGTCACAGCTAAGACCCAACACAGCCAAAAATAATTTTTTTTGAAAAAAAAAAAACCTTCCCCTTAGTGTTTTTTTAAAAATAGTTCTATAGCTATTTCCCAGATACTGTAATTCATCCTAATTGGATTTTAAGAGAATTAACTAATGGAGTCCACAAATAAGAAGGAATTGGATTTTAGACTGGTACCACACCTCTTTTGGGAAGGGTTTGAGGCAGTTTACAGAGTGAAATGATCTTTTTAAGTAAGATTTTTAAGGATGAAACACAACTTAGTGGTCAGAAAAATGAAAAAAGTAACAGCAACTTGCAAGCATCACCGTGTTCCACATTTAAATGCGATAAATTTGACCAAAAGATTCCCAGCAGAAAGGCTAAAAAGGAGAAACACTGGGTTACCCAATATGCATTTGCTGAAACCAGAAAGCACTCAGAATCTCCTGTAGAGACACCGTATTCCTCAAGGTAAAGCTTGATAGAGAGGGATTGGGTTTGGTCTCAGTAAAGCTGAGGGACAGGGTGAAGAGAACGACTCCAGTCAGCTGTCATCTCTCTGCACACAGTGTTCTCAGTGCTGTGTGAGAGGTGGTCAGCCCCACAGCTCACCGAGAGCAATTGGACACGCTGCCCCCCATAGCACCCTCAAGGTGGCTCTCGGCCCAGGGGGAGGGCAGGATAACCAGATTTCAAAAGGCAGAGAGGGAGTCAAAGCCCGTCTTTTCCACCTTGATTTTATGAAAGGTAACAGAGACACCGTCCAAGGGGATAATAAATTAGTCACTTTTGAGTGATTATGTCGGGTACATTCAATCATTTCGGCTTAACAGCAATCTGTAGAGGAGGGTCATTGTTTACATTTTACAGATAAGGAAAGTGTTCGTTGCTCAGTCGTGTCCAACTCTTTGTGACCCCATGGACTGTAGCCCGCCAGGCTCCTCCAGGAATTTTCCAGGAAAGAAGACTGGAGTGGGTAACCATGCCCTTCTCCAGGGGATCTTTCTGACTCAGGGATCGAACCCAGGCCTCCTGCATTGCAGGCAGATTCTTTACCATCTGAGTCATCAGGGAAGCCCACAAATAAGGAAACTGATGCTCAGTTTGCCCAGTCACACAGCTGGCAAGTGACAAACTGGGATTCAACCTCAAAAGTCTGTGCCTCTCTCCCATGATAGCGCCCTGTTTATTCAACCCAACAATTCTTCAGTGAAGTTTCTGTAAAGAACATAATGTGGCATTCTGGCTGGAAGGGGCTGAGGAATACGGTACAGGGATTTAATACTTTGATGACGTAACTGACCTGGGAATAGAGGCTGGAGCTTGATGAATGGACAGGTAACCTGTCAATTGCCCTGTCATGTCCATTTCCAGATGTTTTGAGCTTTTTGGCTAATCCAAGACCACAGTCAAGTCACAAGTGATTCTCTGTGATTTGTCCACTTTGTGAACAGATAGTGTATCATCTCTCTCCACTTCCCTCCTTTCCAATCCTCTCCACTCATCACCATACTCCTCTTCCCCAAGTTCCCACCATTTTAAATACTGCTCAGAATGTGCCGTGCTCTCCAGCACCTCCAGATAGTTGTACATATCCTTCAAGACCCAGCTCAGGACTTCCCTGGTGGTCCAGTGGTTAAGAACTCAACTGTCAATGTAGGGGACATAGGTTCAATCCTTGGTCCAGGAAGACTCCACGTGCCTTGGAGTGACTAAGTTCATGTGTCACAACTACTGAAGCCCACGTGCTCTGCAACAAGAGAACCCACTGCAGTAAGCCCTCACCCCACAACTAGAGAGTAGCTCCCGCTCGCTGCAGCCAGAGAAAGCCCATGCACAGCAACAGAGTCCCAGCACAGCGAAAGTTAATTAATTTTAAAAAGATTGAGATACCACCACCACCTGGAAGCCTCCCCTGAGTTCCCCTTGCTCCCCATCCCCACCCCTCCGTGTGGATAACATGCCCCCTACTTTGTTCTTCTATGGAACTCTCTCCACATCTGATTTTTAGTGCTGTATTTTCATGATGGGTTTATTTGTTGGTCGTTGGGCTTCTTATTCATCTTTGCATTCCCAGAGCCATGCACAGTGTCTACTAGGTAGCCCATGCCCAATAACGTTCATTGAATGGACACCATGATCAGCTACTGTGTCAGGGGATCCCTGGGCACCGGATATAGAGATGAATAAAACATGGACCCTTCCCTGGAGGAGTTCAGAGTCTGATAAATACAGTAATGACTGGAGCCCAATATTACAAGAGGGCTTCCCTGATAGCTCAGTTGGTAAACAATCCACCTGCAATGCAGGAGACCCCGGTTCGATTCTTGGGTTGGGAAGATCCCCTGGAGAAGGGATAGGCTACCCACTCCAGTATTCTTGGGCTTCCCTTGTAGCTGGTAAAGAATCTCCCTGCAATGTAGGAGACCTGGGTTTGATCCCTGGATTCGGAGGATCTCCTGGAGAAGGGAATGGCTACCCACTCCAGTATTCTGGCCTGGAGAATTCCATGGACAGTCCATTGGGTCACACAGAGTCGGACACAACTGAAGTGACTTAGCAGCAGCAATATTACAGGAACTATGCTGTCTATAACAGGGGATTTAGGGAACACAGAAGAGGAGGAAAGTACCAGGCTAGGGAGTGAGGTAAGTCTTCCAGAGGGAGTGATTTTTAGGCTTAACCTTAAAATAATGAAAGATTTTTGCCAAACTAAGAAGTATGCCAGGCATACAGGGGGGAAACGTACAAAGGCATGACAGAGATTCAGCACTGGGGGAAGCACAAGAAGTATTGAAACCCTGTGCCAAAATTTAGAATGAAAAACAGGTTGTAGATCTCTGATGAAAGAGTAAGGTTGTTGCTCTCTTGGGGATGTTTTAGACTTTATTATTCTGACGATTTTGTTCTTAATCAGTCAGATGGATTTCATCACAAGGCAGTAAAGATGTGACAGCCTCCTTGGTGAAATAAATAATAACTTATTTATAGTTTCTGGTCTGCCTCCTTCCCAAAATGGTTTGATTTGACTTGTCATAACAGACACAGCCACAATAAGATGTTCATATAGAAACAAAGAAACAAAATTATGAGGACTTCCCTGGTGATGCAGTGGCTAAGACTCAGCACTCCCAATGCAGTGGGGAATGCAGGGGGCCCAGGTTCAACTCCTGATGGAAGAATAGAGCCCACATGTTGCAACTTAGAGTTCACGTGCTGCGACTAAAAAAAGAGAAAGATTCCATATGGAAGGAAGATCCCGAGTGCCACAACTAAGAACTGGTGCAGCCAAATAAATAAATAATATTTTTTTAAAAGAAACAAAGCTGTAGATGGGAAGAGCATTAATACAGCTTCCTAAGGTCTTTTTCCTTCATTTGCTCACTCGGTGTTCAAAATAATCTTCTGAGGAAGGGCAGCAGTTTCCATGTGACTTAGAGACCAGCATGTACGTCCACTCTCTACAGGACATGCTTGTGGATTCCATAGATACATGGATGTTTTCTGCATTTTCCAATTAATGCTACAGATATTTCCCGGTCTTCTGATTTCTAGCTGGTCAATGAAAATACTCTTTACTTTTCGACCTTCAGACTCATTGTCTGAATTTCTTCATCCAAGCTACTTTCAGATTCTCTTGCCCTTTTAAAGTTTATCTCCTTTTTTTCTTAATGACTCCATGCATAACACTTATATAAGCACAGAAAAAAAAAGTCCCCCATTATATTATAACAAAGGCTAATCACATTCATTCCTTTTTTATTAACAAATTTTTTTGACATTATTTCAGGCTTTCAAAAAAGTTTTCAAGAATGGGACAAAGAATTCCTAAACATCTTTCACCCAGATTCCCCATCTCTTAACATTCTACCACATTTTTTTTCCCCTCTCTCCTCTCTCTCTCTTCTCTAATTTTTTCCCTGAATCTGTTAAAGAAAATGTTGCAGACTTCACGCATTGCATCCTTATGTAAGCTGAAACACTTCAGTGTATATTTCCTAAAAGCAAAGAATTCTCTTACATAGCTATATTATTATTTTTTATGTGTGCCCTTCTAGACTTTTTTCTATGCTCCTATTTATGTAGTTATATTTAAATTAATACACTGGTTTGTTTTGTTTTTATTTATTAATAATAGCTTACTTCTTTGGAGGGATTAGCAATGAAGATTTAGACAATCTCATTATTTACAGATAATCTATTATCTACAGATAATTCTACAAAAGATTCCTACGGCAGACTCTGCCTCTAGATGCAGCGGGTGTCTGGGGGGCACCGTGTTCATCAAGCCACTCTGCTTCAGAGAATGGACTCCTCTGGTGCTCTTGCATGTCTTGTCATGCGCCAGTGGAAACCACTGAGTACATGGTAAACAGACGGGGTGCTGGAAAGGCTAGGCTAGAAGGCATTTTAGTCTTTATTCCATAGCCGATAGAGATTCAACGAAAGCTTGATAGCAGAAGAGTAAGCCAGCAAGAGCTGTGTTTTTTTGGAGCCTCATTTGACAGCGTCTGCGGGAGGGAGTGAAGGAGACAGAATCAGAACATGAGTCCTTCAGTTCCTTGGGTAAAATGGTCCCTGGTTTCAAGGGCAAGCGAGCCTTCCCCGAATGATGCGCTCTTTTCTTTTTGCGCGTCTTTCAGAACTGGTTAACGTCCTACGGCTATCTGCTGCCCCGCGACTCACGGTCATCTGCGCTGCCCTCAGGGAAGGCCTTGCAGTCAGCAGTCGCCACGATGCAGCAGTTTTACGGGATCCCCGTCACCGGTGTGTTGGATCACACAACAGTCGAGTAAGATCTGCACCGGACATTGTGCCCTTGAACTTTCCAGAGTTACGTGTGGGTTCACACTTGTCATGGCCTCATCTGTATACCCCACCCATTCTACCTTCCCATCTTCCACTCCTGAGTGTCAGCTGGGAGGGGTACCCCAAGGTGCCCTCTCGTACGTGAGCTGGGGTTGTGTTCTCATAAACTTGCTGTGTGACCTTGGACAAGACTCTTGACCCTTCTGGGCCTCGGTTTCCTTATCAGCACAGTAAAGGGTTTGGTTACAGGTGCCCTTAAATCTCCTCTGATTCTAATAACTTGTGGGTCTGTGAGTCACCCTTCTGGCATCCCTGAGATGTAGGCATCTCACTAGATACAGGAAATTCTAGAATAATGGTGGCAAGTCTTGTTCCACTTTTCCCATTTATTAAACATTTGCTGAATGTCTGCATGTGCTGGGCAGTGGGCTTGGTCCTTTGATCCCTGTGCTCCCCATTTAGTGAAAAACACCATCAGCTAGCTCTGCTGGTCTAGAACCCAGAAGGAAACACCGAATCTCAGGGAGATACTTAGGAGGTAATGACAAGTAGGCCAAACCACACAGATGGTTTTATATTCAGGGAGAAGATAAAGAGGAGGAAGAGAAGAGTGACGAGGGTGGAACCCCCAGGAGAAGGAGCCACCTGAGAAGTGGAGGAAGCCCAGCAGGGATGCCATGGCCATTGTGAGGGGCAGGGGGATGGTCAGCAGGGTCAGCTGCCGCAGTAGTCAAACAGGAGGCTGAAAGGTGTCTGCTGAGTTTAGTAACAAAGAGGGCGTTGAAACCTCCCTGATGGCAGCAAAGTCAGATTGTGATACAGAGAAGGAGAGGTGAGGAGTGGCGATGGCAAACAAAGGGGCAACTTTCAAGAAGCTGAGCAGTGGGCGCTTCCTGTTGATCCAGTGGTTAAGACTCCAGGCTTTCACTACCATGGCCTGAGTTCAATCCCTGGTCAGGAAACAGATCCCATAAGCCTGCCCGCCCCCTCAAAAAAAATGCTGAAAGTGAAGGAAAGGAGGAATAGATGTGGCTAGAGAGGGATGAATTTTTATTTAAGATGGGAGAGAGTTGAGTTTTTTTGTCTCTAAGGAATAGCCATGAAAGTTATTAAAGCTATTTAAGAAAAGCCGTTACTGAATGTTTACACTGCTGTGTTTAAAATGGATAACTAACGAGGACCTACTATATAGCAGAGGAAATCTGCTCAGTGTAAATGTGGCAGCCTGGATGGGAGGGGAGTTTGAAGGGGAGAATGGATACGTGTATATGGATGGCTGAGTCCCTTCGCTGTTCACCTGAAACTATCAGAACATTGCTAACCGGCTGCACCCCAATACAAAATAAAAAGATTAAAATTTAAAAAAAAGACATAAAAAGGAAAAGAAAAGCCATTACTGCCAGGAAGGCACAGCCAAGAGCTTGGAAAGAGTTTCCTCACGAAGGAGGTAGGTGGAGGTGGGGCGTCGGGGGAAGGTGGTGGGGGGTACCCGACCTCGGGTGGAAGGAGAGAGCAGGGCCTGGGGAGGATGCGGGCAAGTAGGCGGCTGGCAGAGAACAGGAAATCCAGCCAGTGGTGGATCCAGGATCACCCACCCCTTGGGTGAGTCACTCCTTGACATAACCATCTCTCTAGGTCTCAGCTTGCTCATTTACTGAAGGGGTTGGAGGAGGGAGGGGAGGAGATGGAGCGGAAATGTTGGATTTTGACTCTCAGATTCTAGATTCCATTATTCTAAGCCTCAAGCTTCCAAAAAGAATTTGGTGAGTCCGGGGTTTTATGATCCCATAGTCCCATACGAACATTTCCTGCGCCTCCGATCCTCTGATTGTGAGGTTGTAAACCCCTGAGACAATACACTTGAGGGCCCCTGTGATGCTGTGAGTAAGTGGACACCGTGGGCCTGCGGCCGCCTTTCCAAGCCGAGGTTATTTTGAGGGCTTTGCGCAGGCCTCATGGCAGCGCCTCCTGTGGCTACAGCGCTGGTGGCTCTGCTGAGGCACCACCTGGCCCCGGGTTTCGCTCTGTTCCAGAAGCCCCGGGCCCGCTGGACCGGGTTCAGGGAGTGGCAGGTGGCAGCAAGAGGAGGAGGCGGAGGGAGGGGGCTGGCATTTCCCACTTGCCGCTCTGCTCTGCGCCCCCTCTTTGTAGGAAGGAGGGTGGGTTGGGGGGCGCAGTTTTGGAGGCACGGGAAGGGAGAAGGTGCTCACACTTAATCCCAGACCTGAGTGGGGAGCGTGTTTGCAGGGAGAACTTGGAGACCTTCGTTTCAGCTCCAGCTCTGTGACCTCGGGTGTCGCTGCCTCCCTGCCCCACCCTGGGGCTCTTCCAGGTCTAGCTCCACCTTGCTGTAGCAAAGGTGCCTCCTGAGTCTCTTCCCAGGGACTGTCAGTGAAAGGAAGCTAGATCAGCCCCTCAGAGGATTATTTTTGAGTGTCTGCCTTGGGAAATGTCACACATTATTCACTCCATTGCCGCTCTGCTCTGCGCCCCCTCTTTGTAGGAAGGAGGGTGGGGTTGGGGGGCGCAGTTTTGGAGGCACGGGAAGGGAGAAGGTGCTCACACTTAATCCCAGACCTGAGTGGGGAGCGTGTTTGCAGGGAGAACTTGGAGACCTTCGTTTCAGCTCCAGCTCTGTGACCTCGGGTGTCGCTGCCTCCCTGCCCCACCCTGGGGCTCTTCCAGGTCTAGCTCCACCTTGCTGTAGCAAAGGTGCCTCCTGAGTCTCTTCCCAGGGACTGTCAGTGAAAGGAAGCTAGATCAGCCCCTCAGAGGATTATTTTTGAGTGTCTGCCTTGGGAAATGTCACACATTATTCACTCCTTCATTCGTTCAACAAACATAGCTCCTCCAACCCAACCTAGTGCTAAGCAGAAGGAAAAAGAAAAGAAAAACCCCAACTTTTGTTTGTTCGGTTCATTTATTCATTCAACAGAGTCCCAGTCCTGCCTCACCCTTTGTTGTATTTTGCAAGTTACTGGTGTTATCTGTGTATCTTTTCCCTTGTCTGTAAAATCGGGGTCAGTCATTTCTGATTACTTCACAGAGGTGCTTTGAGAACCAAATTTGTTTTTTTATTTTATTTTAATATTTATTTATTTGGTTGCGAGGGTCTTGGTTGCCACACAAAGGCCCTTTAGTTGGGGTGTGGGGAAATTCTTAGTTGCAGCCTGTGGGATCTAATTCCCCAACCAGGGAGCAAAACCAGGCCACCTGCATTGGGAGCTCAGAGACTTAGCCATTGGACCACCAGGGAGTCCCTCAAATTAATTTTTTTAAAAAGGAGAATGAACACTGAAAATTATACACATTTATATCAATGCCTGTTACAGTCACTATTTAGTCTTTTATTATTAATTTCTGAGTGTGGACGTTCTGGGTGAGGTAGATACAAAATGAGTGGGACCTGGTTAATCCCTCAAGGGGCTTTTAATACTTGGTTAAAATAGTCTCTGTCTCCTTTCCTCTCTATTGCCAAAGGCAATTGCTTTCAACCACTGGAAATGAGGTCAGACAGCTTTCCCCCGCAGCGATCTCAATCTCTAGTTCAGTGAGCTGGTCATTAGGGCGACAAAGGGACATGAGAAGGGTGACCCTTCCAATCAGCCATGATCTTTTAAATCTCCTACCTTGGCCCCTAGTTCACATCTCCAAAGAAGTCCCAGGCTCACTGTTCCCTAATGCAACTTAACTGATAACAAATAGTCGTCAGGATTTACTTAGCTCCTAGCACAAGGCTAGCTTCTAAGGACAGGATGATGAATATGACTCATTCCTGTCCTCAGAAAATTTACTATTTATTTGAGGCAATAAACTAATAGATTTCAAATCACAGTACAACATAGTTAAGTGCTGTGGATAACTATACTCTAAGCTCTACAGTTGTTCAGCCACTTTTTGAACATCTGGAGTGATATAAAATTTACTGTTTTCCAAGCTGTGCCTTTTTGCCATGGGCTGGTTCTCATTCATTCACTCAACGATCACCCTTGAACACCTCCTAAGTCAGGCACTGTGATGGCACTGGGATTACAGGCAAGGTTCCCGCCCTCATGGACCTTAGAATCAGGCAAGAGAGACAAAGGATAAACCACAAGCTAATATAAGATGTCATTTCAGGCAGTGGTAAAGGCCTTGAAGCAAAATCAAGCAGGATAAACAGAGGTGAGACAGTGGGGGGAGGCTATTATTTTAGATAAGGTGGCAGGGAAGCCCTCTTGGAAGGGGTGACGTTTGAGTGGAGACCTTCATAAAGTAAGGGAACAAACCGTGTGAAGAAGAGCATGGCAAGCAGAGGACACAGCAAATGCAAACACCCTGAGTTGGAATGACCTTAGGATGTTCAAGGCACAGCAGGGAGGCCACTGGAGCTGGAGCAGGGTGGATGCGAGGAAGGGGATACAGGTGCCTGGTAGAGGGGGTGATCACAGATGATGGGGTGCTGTGGGCCAAGGCGAGGAGTTTGGTTTGATTGTTTTTAAATATGTAATTACTTGATGGCTCTGAGTCTCAGTTGCGGCACTCGGGATCTTTAATCTCCACTGCGGCATGCAGGATCTTTACTTGCTACATGTGAACTTTTATAGTATGTGGGATCTGGTTCCTAGACCAGGAACCAAACCTGGACCACCTGGGAAGTCCCAAGGTAAGGAATTTGGATTTTATTCCAGGTGATTGGGAGTTTTAAAGCAAAGAGTGATGTGATCTGATTTCACATACAGAGCATGTCCACAGGCATTCCCTCCTTGAAGGCTCCACACAAGCTAAGACCAGGGAGAACTGTAATTCTCGCATTGCCAGTGAGGAGACTGAGGCTCCCATTGATTCAGTCACTGGCCTGGACTCGTGCGATTAGTGGCAGAGTTGGAACTAGCAAGCCTGTGTCTTCTGCCTCCGAGTCTGTCACGCAGCAGTGCTTCTTCATATTCACTTAGGAATGAATGAACAGATGAACAGTCGATGGTGTTCCTGTTGGGGACCCCATCAGAGCCAGGGGCCCAGAGTTTCGGTTGAATGTGCACGCTGCCATTCAGCTTGGGACCAGGGATGCTGCAGTGCCTTCCTAGGGTGTCCAGTGACCACAGTGTCTATGTGGATGTGTGCCCTCTCTCTGCCCAGGTGGATGAAGAAACCCCGGTGTGGTGTCCCAGATCACCCGCACTTGAGCCGAAGGCGGAGACACAAGCGCTATGCCCTGACGGGACAGAAATGGAGGCAGAAACACATCACCTACAGGTGCCTCGCCGCCCCCATATTCACTTAGGAATGAATGAACAGATGAACAGTCGATGGTGTTCCTGTTGGGGACCCCATCAGAGCCAGGGGCCCAGAGTTTCGGTTGAATGTGCACGCTGCCATTCAGCTTGGGACCAGGGATGCTGCAGTGCCTTCCTAGGGTGTCCAGTGACCACAGTGTCTATGTGGATGTGTGCCCTCTCTCTGCCCAGGTGGATGAAGAAACCCCGGTGTGGTGTCCCAGATCACCCGCACTTGAGCCGAAGGCGGAGACACAAGCGCTATGCCCTGACGGGACAGAAATGGAGGCAGAAACACATCACCTACAGGTGCCTCGCCGCCCCCTCCTCCTCCCTGGCTTCGGCTCCACCCTCAGGCAGTCATTTCCCGGCCTGAGTTTCTGAAGTTCACACTGTAGGTGGGTCTGTGATCAGGGCCTGGCTCCAAGAGCCTATGACTTTGTCCTTCTTGTAGCATCCAGTGATTGCTGGGTCTTCAACTTCAGGTTTGTTTGGTCCTTTAGAGGCTTGTGAATTATGTTCTGTTTAGATTCCTAGCATTTTCAGTTACGGAAAGTGGGGTATGACTTGTCTGATAACTTTTCACCTGGGCTAAAGAACCATGGCTGAACTCATCCTCCCTACCACCACTTGCCAAACCCCACTCCCTCTCATCTGGATCCCTTCCCCACTTGGCCTGATTGATGGACTTCAGCCGAGATTCCCAGCACAGAGTTCCAGTTGTTTCTTAAGGACTGTAAAGAGCTGGAGGCTGAACTGCAACAGTGTTATCCCTTGACTGTCTAGGGAAGCCACGGGCAGAGCAGGAGCAGGCTGCAAGTCAGACCAGTGACCACAGGCAGGGATGCTGGAACCCATCACAGGAGATGCAGACATCTGAATTCAGATGGGGTGGGTCCAGGGCCAGGCATAGTACAGGCTTGGCTGGGCCCTGGTTGGCCCTCTCAAGTCTCTGATTCCATCTCAGGTGGATCCCCTGGTTCAGGAGTAGGATCTAAGACAGAGATCTTCCGAGTTGAGCTAAGGGCTCTCCTGGGGCTGTCTCCTGGGACAGTAAAGAATCTGCCGGCACTGCAGGAGACCCAGGTTCCATCCCTGGGTCAGGAGGATCCCCTGGAGAAGGGAATGGCTACTCACTCCAGTACCCTTTCCTGGAGAATTCCATGGACAGAGGAGCCTGGTGGGCTACAGTTCATAGCATCACAAAGAGTCAGACATGACTGAGTGACTACCACTTACTAACTTACTAAGGGCTCTCCTGTTCACAAGCTGTAGAGGCCAGAACAGAATTTTTTGGAAATCTGACAAGAGAAGGAAACTTAAGAAGAATCTGGGTTAGAAACCTGGATGGACTTTTGGAGTCCTCCAGAAGAGGTAGAGTAGATGGAGAGAAAAAACTGGCTCCTAACTGAACTCTGACCTTAACTTACATCCTGCAACCTCGCTGGGCTTCAGTTTCCTTATCTGTAGAATGAGTGAATAGTCCTTGCCCCGGATGTTCATGGGACAGAGCAGCCAGAAGTGGTGATGCGCCATCATGGAGAACCATGCAATATGGATACAGTAATCTTACATAACTGACTCAATCAGATGCTACCCTGTACTAGCTTCTAGGTAGACAAATAGTAGTAGTTGGGGCCAAAGGCTTAAAAAATTTTTTTAATTGCAGTATAATTGCTTTACAATATTGTGTTAGTTTCTGCTGTATAACAGTGTGAATCAGCTATATGTATACATATCTGGGCTTCCCAGGTGGCTCATTGGGTAAAGAATCGCCTGCAGTGCAGGAGACATAAACAGTTTCAATCCCCGGGTCGGGAAGATCCCCTGGAAGAAAGCATGGCAACCCACTCCAGTATTCTTGCTTGGAGAATCCCATGGACAGAGGAGCCTGGTAGGCTACAGACCATAGAGTCACAAAGAGTCGGATACAGCTGAAACAACTTGAGCACACACACATATTCCCCTCCCTCTTGAGCCTCCCTCATCACACCCCTCTAGGTCAACACAAGAGCTCCAAACTGAGCTGCCTGTGCTCATAGAGGCTTCAGCTATGGCAGTGTATGTTGATCAATGCTATTCTCTCAATTTGCCCCACCCTCTCCTTCCCCCAAAGCAAGGGACGTTCCACTAAACTCTCTACAGTGTAAGAGTCTTTATAACATTTGTAAATGTACATATTTTATGTATTAGGAGAAAAACTTAAAAATTAGGAAATGCCATGCACCAGCTTGATTTTTTTCTACAAATTCAACATTACTTTTTTCAGAGATCAAATACAAAAACACTGAGTAAAAGGCAGGGTGAGGACCCAGAGCCTTGTCTACCTAGACTCTTCCTCAATCCCTGGGCTACCTCAGCAGAATTCTAGGCCCACCCAGCTTCTCATGTTCCTTTTAGCTCTGCTAGTCTCTAATTCCCTGTCTGTTCCTTCCTGTGGTTTCTCCCCTCTCTCACCAGCATTCACAACTACACCCCAAAGGTGGGTGAGCTAGACACTCGGAAAGCTATTCGCCAGGCTTTCGATGTGTGGCAGAAGGTGACCCCGCTGACCTTTGAAGAGGTGCCATACCACGAGATCAAAAGTGACCGGAAAGAGGCAGACATCATGATCTTCTTTGCCTCTGGTTTCCATGGCGACAGCTCCCCATTTGATGGAGAAGGGGGATTCCTGGCTCACGCCTATTTCCCTGGTCCAGGGATTGGTGGAGACACTCACTTTGACTCAGACGAGCCGTGGACATTAGGAAATGCCAACCATGATGGTAAGGCCATGAGGGGACAGGGGATTGCTTGGCTGTCAGGAAAAGAAGCCCTAAGGAAGAGCTTGGAGGATTCAATAGTTGAGTTTCCTGGTTTCCGGAGAGTCTTTCTTGTCAAACAGCTGAGAACCTAAAAGGGTGGGAACTGTGGTCAACACTTGATCCATTGGAGCAGGGAGATGAGTCAGATCACTTAGTTCATGGTCTAATTGAATGGAGTCAGAGGAAGTTTAGGCCATGACTAAGAAGATAAAGGAATGGATCAGAGGCTGGAGGAAAAGGTTAAATGGGGATTAAAGCTGAAAGTGGTAGGCTCTGGCCTGACTGATGAAGGCTTCAGAGGCCATGCTGTGGGAAGACATGACTGAGTCACCCTTACGTCGACCTCACAGGTGAATAACAGGCCCTGTAGTTACTCTAGCATCTTCTGTGTAGGAGTAACAACAAGACTCCTCAGGTTGCAAGAGTTCCTCATCAGTATTTACTTGTAAGTCACTTGCTTGGTAAGTAGGCAAGTGTACCTCATTATGCCCATTTTAAAGATGAGTTTGAGGCTCCTATGGCATAGCTAGTAGGTGGCATGGCAGGGGCTCAACTAAAGCTCAAGCACCCAGCCATGGGACCTGAGCAAACCGTTCACCCTGTCTCCTCATCTATCAGATGAGAGGCTGGAGTAGGTGGCCTCTTCTGACTCTTTAACAGAACATGGCACATGTGTTTGAACATTTAAGAAAGACACTGCCAAGGAGACTTCCCTGGCAGTCTAGTGGTTAACAGGGGCCCAGGTTCGATCCCTGGTCAGGGAACCGGGATCCCACATGCCACACAGCATGGCCAATTAAATAAATAAATACAAGTTTTTAAAAATGTAAATAATAAAAATATAAAAAAGACACAGTCTCTGCCCTCTGGAAGTCCAGAGTCAAGTGGGAAAGACAGATGTGTACAGAAGTCACCCTGTCACAAGGCGGACTATACTGAAGGATGTAGCAGAAGTACCAAGAAAATCAGTAGGAATCTAGAGGGAAGAGGGACAGAGGATTTGATTTGATTCTATTTTAGATTATAATGGGTTAGAATCAGGATGTTAATATTCTAAGGTCTATGTCAAATATTTTCCACATACTATATAATACGAACATGTTATTATTATTATCCCCATTTTACAGATAGGTAAACTGAGTTGTAGAGAAACAGTAAGTAACCTAGTAAGGTCCCCACTAAGGGCCCACAGTTGCTGAATGGGAAATAAGGCTTCAAACCGGGTGTGTTGACTCCCGAGCACATACTCTTAGCCATGCTGCTGTTTCCATGGCTCTCCTACTGTAGGGCACACCAGAATCATCTAGAAACTTTTTTATGAATTCCGATTCCAGGCTGCAGGCCCCTGACCTCTTGCTATTCTGATTCTCTGGTTCTGGGGTCAGGAATTTGCACGTGAGAATTTGCACATGGTCTCATAAATTCCCCAAGGGCTTCTGAGGTAGGTGTTCAAGGAACACCCTCTTAATCTGCAGTTTCTCTAACTTGCCTGATCGTAAGAATCAACTGGGGGTTCTTATTATAAATGTGGATTCCCAGGCCCTTTCCCTGGAGATTCCGATTCTTAAGTTTGGGAATCCTTAGTGATTTCTTTGTCCTTGGCAATGCTTCAGGCTGAGAGCAGCCTTTAAACGCCCATTTCCTCAGAGGCTGTGTCTGCTGCAGATCACTCCTTGCAAGCTTTTCATATCGTTGCATAGATCAGGGACCCAGACTTGGCCTGCCTGTCAGAGGGTGATCCAGGGGATGGCCTGCCTGACGCTATGAAGCTGCTCATTCCTCCCTGTCCCCTCCCCTCTTGTTTGGCCCTCCTTCCCATCCAGCTCCATTTCCTCTGCCCAGGCATTCCTTCCCTTGTGTTCTCACTGTGTTTCCCGGCTTTCCAAATACCTATTCTTTATCTCGTTCTTATTCTTGGGTCAGTGTCAACCAGTTACCGGTCTGCGCTCGCTGATAAAGTGTGAAGAGAGGAAAACTAACATTTTTGAGCCCCCATTATGTGCCAGGCACTGCTAGCTGATAACGGTCAGAGCCCTGAGAGAGAGAAATGAATGATGAAAGACACTCTCCCTCCGCCCTGCCCTTCCCAGCTCTGGGTGTACACTTCTACAATGCTCCTTGCTGGTGGAGACCTTGGGCCAGTCCCAAAATCCAGAGAACTTCTAGGGGTGTGTGTGGGGAGGAGTGGATGGGCACCATCCTGACCCTCTTGTCAGTCCCACCCATCGTGAGCAACGATCAACAATTCAGATAGAAATTTCAAGACAGCTCATGTCTTCTTTGGATGGGAGTCAGGACTTTACTCTGGAAAACCAGGCATGAATTATCCAGAGGCAGTTCGTGACCCCAGTAATAGACTGCTAGAAACCAGAATGCAGCCATTGCCTAAGGACAGCCTTTGGAAGGAGACTACCAAAGGAACCAAGACTGATTGAGCACCTGTGTGTTATCTCATTTAATTTCTGCGTAAAATCAATGAGGGCACTGAGGGCAGCTTCCTGGGAATTTTTTGTTTGGTGGCTTTCTTCTCTATTCTAAATTTCCATTAGGAAAAATTTCACGCACACAAAGTAGGAAGAATGATAATAGGAGCCCCCAGGCACCAATCGGCTTAATCCGGCAATTATCAACATTACATCAGTACTGATTCATCTACCTTCCCCCTACCTTGATTTTTTTTTAATATATATTTTAAAGAAAAATTTAAATATGATGTCATCGTATTTGTAAATACGCTAGTACTGGACTGGCCAAAAATTTCATTCGGGTTCTTCTGTAAGATGTTATGGGAAAACCCGTTTGAACTTTTTAGTCAACCCAATACGTACCTCTAACAGATTTTTTTTTTCTTCTTGCTAAAAGACATTTCTTTCTACAGTAGGTCCTTGTTGATTACCTGTTTTAAATATAACACCATGTACATGTCAATCCCAAACTTCCAGTCTATCCCTCTCTCACACCCTACCCCACTGGCAACCATAAGTTCATTCTCTAAAAGTTTTTTTAAAAAAAAGTTAAAGTGTTAATCACTCCATCGTGTCCAACTCTGTGACTCCACGGACTATAGCCCACCAGGCTGCTCCATCCATGGGACTTCCCAGGCAAGAATGCTGGAGTGGGTTGCCATTCCCTTCTCCAGGGGATCTTCCCGACCCAGGGATAGAACCTGGGTCTCCTGCATGGCTTACCATCTGAGCCACCAGGGGACCCCCTGAGTTCTAACAGATTATTTTTAACACGACCACAAATTATGATCAAACCCAACAACATTAATAATAATTTCTTAAAATCCGATACCCAATCTGTTCATTTTCCCAAATCACCTAAAAATGGCTTTTACAGTTGTTTACCCACATCAGGATCCAAACAGCATCCACACATCATTCATGGTTGACACGTCTCTCAAGGCGCTTTCCATTTACAAGTCGCCTCGCTTTTCTCGTCCCTGTATCTGTTGAAGAAACTGGGTCATTTGTCCTAAGTATAGGCATTAGACTCAACTAGATTCGGGTTCACTTTTCTTATATATAATTGTTTCTTTTTTATTGGAGTATAGTTGATTTACACTGTTGTGTTAGTTCCAAGTTTTCAGCAATGTGAACCAGTTATACGTATATTCACTCTTTTTTAGATTCTTTTCCCATATAGGCCATTACAGAGAACTGAGTAGAGTTCCCTGTGCTATATGGCCCTTATTAGTTATCTGTTTTATATACAGCAGTGTGTGCATGTCAATCCCAATCTCCCCACTCTTACCCCTTGTTGATTTTCTACATCTGTAACTCTATTTCTGTTTCACAGATAAATTCATTTCTACCTAGTTTTTGAAGATTCTACATATAAGCAGTATCATGATACTTGTCTTTCTCTGACTTAGGTGCACTCTTACCATATCTCTCTTCCCTGTCTATCCTGAATATCAATAATTAGATGTTTAAAAAACAAACAAAAAAAAACCCTGCCTGCCAATACAACAGAGGTGGTTTCGATTTCTGGGTCGGGAAGATACCCTGAAGGAGGGCAGGGCAACCCACTCCAGTATTCTTGCCTGGAGAATCCCACGGACAGAGGAGCCTGGTGGGCTACAGTCCACAGAGTCACACAGATTCAGACATGACGGAAGTGACTTAGCAGGTACACACAATAATTAGATCAACAAGCCTGGCTGGATTGACTCTTCTGGAGAGAATGCTCCCCAGGTGGCACTGGTCCTCCCTATTGCATCGTATTTAGGAAGCTCATGTGCTGCAGGCTTTCCCACTCCCAGTACATGAAAGTTGAATGGTTGGTACAGGTGGGTCAGCCTGACCCAACCATTACAAAATTCACCCAGGGGACTTTATTTTAAAAAAGGATGCCTAAGCCCTAACTGCTCAGTTGTGTCTGACTCTTTGCCACCCCTTGAAATTCTCCAGGCCAGGGAATTCCCTGGTGGTCCAGTGGTTAGGACTCTATGCTTTCATTGCTAAGGGCACAGGTTCAACCCCTGGTCAGGGAACTAACATACCCCAAGCAGCACAGCATGGCCAAAAAAAAAAGAAAGAAATCTCCAGGCCAGAATACTGGAGTGAGTAGCCTTTCCCTTTTCCAGGGGATCTTCCCAACCCAGGGATTGAACCAGGGTTTCCCACATTGCAGGCGGATTCTTTACCAGCTGAGCTTTCTTCTTGGAAGGAAAGTTATGACCAACCTAGACAGCATATTTGCCAATAAAGGTTGGTCTAGTCAAAGCTATGGTTTTTCCAGTAGTCATGTATGGATGTGGGAGTTGGACTATAAAGAAAGCTGAGCGTTGAAGAATTGATGGTTTTGAACTGTGGTGTTGGAAAAGACTCTTGAGAGTCCCTTGAACAGCAAGGAGATCCAACCAGTCCATCCTAAAGGAAATCAGTCCTGGATATTCATTGGAAGGACTGATGCTGAAGCTGAAACTCCAATACTTTGGTCACCTCATGCAAAGAACTGACTCATTGGAAAAGACCCTGATGCTGGGAATGATTGAAGAAGCAAGGAGAAGGGGACGACAGAGGATGAGATGATTGGATGGCATCACCAACTCAATGGACACGAGCTTGAGTAAGCTCCTGGAGTTGGTGATGGACACGGAAGCCTGGCGTGCTGCAGTCCATGGAGTCGCAAAAAGTTGGACACGACTGAGCGACTGAACTGAACAGAAGCCCTAACCACAAACTTCTTAAACAGAATCTCCTCCACCTGTGTGTTTAGAAGGTGCTCCTGGAGAACCTCTCCTGGAATGTGTAGATGATTCTAATTCCCCACCTCTTTGGAGCTGTGTGAAGGGCAATCTGGCCTACCACCCCTTTAAGCTGAGTTCGAGGAGTCTCCCAGGCACCCCATGTCTTCATCTCTTTCCAATGGATCAAGCAGTGAAGTCAGCAGAGGAGACTGGGAGGGAGCCCAGCCCTGGGGAAAGTGACAAGACCGGAGGAGTCATAAGGCCAGCCCTTTGCAGCTACTGTAAGAGACCGCTCCTCACCCCAGGAGCTAGGCTGCCAGGGTGGTCAGGAAAGGATCTTTCTGAGTGGTTAAGTTCACACAGGCAGTGGCAGAAGAATAGAGCAGAAAGCCAACAAGCCAAAAATTCCCAGGAGGGGAACCTCCCTGGTGGTCAAGTGGCTAAGATTCCACGTTCCCAATGCAGGTTTGATCCCTGGTTGGGGAACTAGATCCCACATGTCACAACTAAGCAACTAAGATCTGGCATAGCCAAACAAAATAAGCATATTAAAAAAAAAAAAATTCCCAGGAGGCTGCACTCACACCCTCACTGAGTTTCTGTGGAAATTAAATGAGATAACACACAGGTGCTCAATCAATCTTGGTCCCTTTTGTCTCCTTCCAAAGGTTGTCCCTGGGCAATGGCTGCATTCCCATTTCTAGCAGTCTCTTGCTGGGGTTATGAGCTGCATCTGGAAAGTTTATGCTTGGTTTTTCAGAGTAAAGTTCTGACTCTTGTCCAAAGGAAATAGGAACTGTCTCACAACCAGGACTCTGAATTTTTTAACAATTGCCCCAGTTGGTTCTGCTGTAGGTCATCCAAAAACTGCACCGGGAAAAATACTGACCACTCAGCATGGTTCTGTCCTGGCAGCTGTCACCTTACCTTTTCAAGAACAGAGCTTTCCCTTGAGGAGCTCACAGTCCTGGGGCAGAAGAGAGTGTGCTCCTGGGTGTGATGGAGGGTGGAAAGAGGTCAGGGCCATCAAGATGGTATGGGTAAACTGCTGGGAGGGTGTAGAGAAGGAAGCACTTGCTGCCAGGTGGGAAAATCAAGGAAGGTTTCCTGGAGGAGTGGTTGAACACTGGAGTATGGTTGTTCCAGGTGGAGGGGACAGCACTGGCAAAAGGAAATGCTGTCCCATTTTGGAGTTCTTCCCACATGGCAATAGGGGTAAAGAACCCATCTGCCAATACAAGAGACATAAGACATGCGGGGTTTGATCTTTGGGTCGGGAAGCTCCCCTGGAGGAGGGCACGGCAGGCAACCCACTCCAGTATTCTTGCCTGGAAAATCCCATGGACAGAGGAGCCTGGCAGGCTATGGTCCATAGGGTCCCAAAGAGTAGGACATGACTGAAGCGACTTAGCACATACCATTTTGGGGGTGCAGGAGTCAGTGAGATGGGACTCACCAAAGTTGGAGGTGCCAAGAGGAGGGAAGGAAGCTGAGATCAGGTATACTGGAATGGCCGAGTAGACTGCTGGCTGCTTGCTAGGAGGCCCAAAGGACCTGAGCGCCCAGCTCAAGGGAACTCTCCCTGTTGAAGAGAGGTCAGAGCTCAGCGTGACCCTGATAATTAACCACGATAGTTCTGTGCCTGGAGGTGGTGAGAGCACTTTGTGCATACCGGCCACTTTAATCTTCACCCCATTTTTGTGATGAAGGTACCATTAGTCCCCTTGTTCTACAGACGAAGAGATTTAAAATGTCACACTGCTAGGACAGGGCAGAGCCAGGATTCCTGGCAGTCTGCCCCCCAGGGATGCCACTTCTGACCACGCCACTTCTCTGCCTCTCGCCCTCTTGGATGGTGAAGGCCCTAACTGCTTCCTGCTCATTAAGCACGGAGGTCTTCTCCATCCCTCTACTTTTCCCCTCAAAAGCTCCAGGAGTTCTCCTGCCCCTCTTCTCTCTCCTTCCATCTCCCCAAGTGTCCCCCCAGCTGAACAGTTCTCTCGGGTTTCTGTGGAGTAGTATGCTGGCTCCCCAGCTCTCCTCTGCCATTTTGGTCCCTGGAGCAAATCCACAGGCCCCTTTCCTTCAAGACTTCCTCCTGTTCTCTACCGAGATCTGGCACAGAGGCTCACAAGGTATAGACACAGGACCAAGGGTTAGAGCCTGGCCAGGTGCTCAGGCTCTGCTCCCTGGATGCTAGCTGAGGACACCCTCCCACCCCCACACCCGCTAAGGAAGAGCCCGGTCAAGAGACCGAGGCCCGAACAGCTTGTCCCAGGTCATGGAACAGGCCAGGAGCAGAGCCAGGATTGGACCCCAGGAAGCAGAGCTGCCTCCTGCTGGCGCTAGCAGCCGCCTTTGTTTGGGATGGAGCTCAGAGATGAGCTCACCCTTCCCCGCTGCCAGAGGGGCCAGGACCTGAGGAAGCAACTGGGGGCGGCCTGGCCTCCTCATGCCAGCTTGCCCTGCCCCAGCAGAAGGCCAGCCCCAGGCTCTTGGCCAACCTTGCCCTGATCTCACCCATCCCCCTTCGCTGAAGGCACTGGTGGCATCAGCAGAGCGGGAGGCAGGCATGTGTGCCCTAGAGGGCTCTTCTTTCTCCCCAAGACCTTAGCCAGGAAGGCCAGTCGCAATCCCCGGCCTCCTCTGGCCCTTAGGGGGCCCTCAGCCAGGTGGCCATAGGGCAAGTTGACCACTGACACTGGGGCCAGAGTGGGTGCAAGGACTCCTGAACACCTCCTGGGCTCCTAGCAGCCTCCCCTGCACTTCAAGGAGGCAGGAACAGGCTGTGACATGCCTTGAAAGTGAAAGGGTTAGTTGCTCAGCCGTGTCCACCCCTTTGCAACACAAGGCACCTGTAGCCCACCAGGCTCCTCTGTCCATGGGATCTCCCAGGCAAAAATACTGGAGTGGGTTGCCATTCCCTTCTCCAGGGGAATCTTCCAAACCCAGGGATTGAACCCATGTCTCCCACATTGCAGGCAGATTCTTTACCATCTGTTAGGGCTGGGCAATAGAGGCAGGGCTCAAGGGACATTCGACTGCCAGCAGGAGTCTGTAATTGGACATATATGAGTCAGGATTGTTGATATGCCGGCCTGCTCAACTTCCTGCCCCTTGGATTTCTTTCCCAAGGCCAGGGCAACTTCATCCTCGCAAGTCAGGCCCTGCCCAGTCCCAGGCTTGATCAAGACACTCGAGGGAGTTGACTTTAAGAGGATCTGGTTGCTGGAACCCCAGTGGCTTCATGCTTCATTTCTGGACAATGGGCTTGTTCCGGGGACCAAGCTTCTGTCTTTTGAATGGTGACAACTGCTGTCACGTGTCTTATCCTATCCAATCCTCTCACAGCCCTTCGGGGTAGATATGATCTCCCCATCCTACAGATGAGGACACTGAGGTTTGGGAGGTAGACCTTCTGGGCAAGTTCACAAAGCTGGGGGTGGGGCGGCGGGTAGAGCTGGAAATGAACAAGCCCTGTCCTGTTCTGGGGCCCAGCTCATGACCATTCTGCTGTGTTGCTGCCTCAGCTTCACACTGGGGATCCCACATCCCACTTTCAGCACCTGGACCTTGTTGTTTTCACGGGCATTTGAATCCCCGCGTTGATCTTGACCTCAGGACTGAGAGAGGCAGCGAGACCCAAGCCCCGCCTACCCCCGGGTCTCTGAAGATGATGGTCAGCCTGCCGCCCCCAGGACTCCCCTTTGCCCGTCCCGCTCCCTCCTCCTGGCACAGGCCCTTTCTTACTTCCAGACAGACCCCTCTGATCTCCCCGCTTCTGGTCTCATCACCCACTGATGCTTCCTCCGACTGCGGAGTGATTACATCATGCCACCACCCCCTCCTGCTCAAACCCCCTGCGGACCAAGAAGCCAATCCGAATTCCTGCGCGGGCATCACAAGCCCCGCCCGCCCGCCGGGCTGACCTCATCTCCCTCTAGCCCTCCCCTCCTGCTTTGTTCCGGAGCCAAGTGGAGTGAAACTGCTTGTCCCTGAACCTTGTTTACAGGCGCTCCCTCTGCCAGGAAGGCCACCCCCACCCCTCTTCCTCTCCTTCCCGCTGAACCCATTCTCTGGACTAACTTCTTATCTTTATAGGCTTACCTGAAGCTTCACCTCTGTGAAGCTCTCCCTTGAACGTCTTCCTCCAAGGGTCAATAACTCCTCCCTCCTCCCCAAATCCCCACTTGACCCCTGGAGACAGCTACTGAAGCACCTGGAACTCTACTTTCACTTATTTTCTTGTCTCTGCCCCTCCCACTGCCACTGTATGGAAAGTTCTGGAAGGCAGGGACATGTCTTGACTTCTCTGTACGTCCCAGTGTCCGGCACAGGGCCTGAGACAACGTTTATGCTGGGTGTTGCTGAAGTAATGGATTGACTGCCACTGACACCTAAGTGGGCCCCGCGGGCACCTCCCCATCTCGCCCTCTGCAGGGAATGACCTCTTCCTGGTGGCCGTGCATGAGCTGGGCCACGCGCTGGGCCTCGAGCACTCCAACGACCCCAGTGCCATCATGGCGCCCTTCTACCAGTACATGGAGACGCACAACTTCAAGCTGCCTCAGGACGATCTCCAGGGCATCCAGAAGATCTATGGTGTGTGGAGGGGAGAGGGGCCGCCCTTCTCCCCTCGAGGCTGGGCTGTCACTGCCTGGGCGGAGGGGGAGGCTGGGGAGCACTGCGGTCTCTGACCACCGTCTGACTTTTAGAGACCTGTGGTGTCTTTGCTTAAGCAGAGAGGGCAAGGCTGCTCCCCACCTCCCTCCCTGAACACTTGGGAAACCTAGGGGAGGGTACGAGCTGCCTCTGGGAGGGACAAAAGTGACAAGCGGGCCACCCATTCCCCCTCCTCCACTTACCTTCCCTCCATGTACCTCCCCTTAACTTCTGCAGTTCCCTCTCAAGGGGTCCCACCTCAAGCCAAGAGATTCACACGTCCACCCAAGTAATGGTGGTACAACAGGATGAGTATTATCACCAGAGCTTTTTGCTTAAGCAAGAAAAAAAGAAACTAGGCTGATGAGATTTGAGGGGCCTGCTACCATGCCCCACTCCATGCTCTGTTCACACTGGTGCCGGAAGTTCTTGTTCTAGTCAAGGCAGTTGAGACGGGAAGACCCATTTATTAGAGCAGATACATGTCCAAATAGCACGAGCTCCACAGACCCCAGGATGTGAAGCGTGGGGGGAGGGCTCCTCTGGGGCCCTGAGGACCTCACAGAGGAGGTGTCCTCACCCAAAGCCTGGAGGATGGGTAGGATCTCCATAGGTGAAGCTGCGGAGGACTGGTCAGGTGGTGGGGACTGCCAGGTGTTTTGAAAATAAAATGGACCGTATTTGCTGATAGAGTAGACATGGGGGTGAGGGGACAGATTACACCAAGGTTTCTGGCTTTTGTAACCACAGAGCAATGGGATTGACTCCTATCACTCAGAGATCTGGGCTGAGATATTGATTTGGGATCTTTGGTATTCAGTATGGTAGCCACTAGGCACAAGTGGCTTTTTAGATTCATATTAATTAGAGTTAAATAAAATTAAAATTTCAGTTCCTCTGCCATGCTAATAACTAGTCAGTCATTTCTAGTGCTCAACAGCTGCACGTGGCTAGAGGCTGCTATACAAAGACAGTGCAGATATAGAACATTTATGTCATCACAGAGCATCCTATGGGACAGCTCTAACATCAAGGGTCTTTACAGCCGTGAACCTAGAAGAGATCACAGAGGGCAGTGATTCTCAAGTTGGCCTCCCACTGGAATCATCTTGGGGCTTGAATTTTAAAAAATACTGTTGCCCAGGCTTCGCCCCCAGAGATTGGATTTTAACTGGTCTGGGGTGCCTTCTGAACATCAGGGTTTTCAAAGTTTTCCAGGTAATCCTAATCCTTGCAGCCCAAGTTGAGAAGCACCTAGGGACCGAAAGAGAGAGATGAGAAGAGGGCCCAGGGCCAGGCTGACCCGTAGAGCAAAGTCGATGAGGAGAGGCTGCCAGCAAAGGAGGCAAAGCCACAACAGCCCACGGAGGCAGAATGAAAACCAAGAGAGTGCAGGGTTCTGGAAAAGAGAGAAGATGTTTTAAGGAAAGCGTTTCTATGATCTTGCTGGTCTGGCCTCAGACCAGCCACTTTGGCCTCACCTGAGAGCTTGAAGAAATGCAGAATGGCAGCCCCCCCCCCCCCCGCCAGATACTCTTGAACCCCAACCTGCATTTTTATCAGGACCCCTGGATGAGTCATATGGACATCAAAGTTTGAGTCAAGTAACTGTCAGACTTGGCAACATGGAGGTCATGGGTGATCTTGACAGGACTTTCCACGGGTCATGGGGCAGAGGCCGTCCTGGAGCAGAGTGAAGAGAGAGGGGAGCAGGCGGGGAGGGAAGGGGACACCGAGCCTAAGAAGGGACACCTACTCTCTCATAAGAGGAGAGAAGAAAGAGAAGATCTCAGCTTTGGGGGGTGGGAGATGAGCGTTCCCATCTAAGGGCCGTTGTCATCAATTTTCTGAAAGATTGGGGCAGTAAACAGTGGGGAGGGGGGACAGGATAGGAGGCGGAAGTGTGACAGGCTTGTCTCACACTGCCTGGCGACGCGGAGGCAACAGCAGTGGGGCACAGGGAACGGCTGCCCCCACCCTGAGACGCAGCCGCTCTCTCCAGGACCCCCGGCCGAGCCCCTGGAGCCCACCAGGCCCCTCCCCACGCTGCCGGTGCGCAGGATCCACTCGCCGTCCGAGAGGAAGCACGAGCGCCAGCCCAGGCCCCCTCGGCCACCCCTCGGGGACCGGCCAGCCACACCGGGCGCCAAACCCAACATCTGTGACGGCAACTTCAATACGGTGGCCCTCTTCCGGGGCGAGATGTTTGTGTTTAAGGTAGGATCTCGGTGCTCCCCTCCCACCCCTTCCCCACCATGGGTGGGAGACAGCGGCTGCTCTGGGATTAGGCCTGCCGAGGGGGCCCAGATGGACGGGAGCAAGTCCAGAGGCCAGGACACCGAGTCTATTCCAGGTGCTGCTGGATCAGTGGACTGTTTTCAAGAGGGAAGGGGGAAGATGGGTGAGCCTGCCCCTCCCCAGGGGTCAACGCTGGGGAAAAGGTGCTGGAGTCCAAGTCACGTCCATCGTCTGGATCTCGGTTTCTGCCCCTGAGAGCTGGGGGAGTCACTTGCTCTAACGAAGGGTGTGTGCAGTCCCACGAGTCGTGGCTGTGACGACAGCGGCTTGGAGCAGGGGCTGGTGCAGCCGTGGCTGAGTCTGTCTCTGGTCCTGGCAGGGGCGAGAGGATGGTTCTGAGGCACCCCTGACAGAAAGCTGGCCAGGTCATGTCCCTTGTCCTGCTCGGGTCTCTCTAGTCACGGGCTGACAGGGTGGCGGCCTACTCCTGCGTTGCGGTTGGTTGTCAGGGAAGCCGACGCTGGGACAGTGTTTGGGAGGCAGGATTTTTTTTTTTAGATTATTTTGACGTGGACCATTTTAAAGTCTTTGTTGGATTTGTTACAATATTGCTTCTGTTATATGTTTTGGCCTTTTGGTCCCAAGGCACATGGGCTTCTAGTTCCCCAGCGAGGGATCGAACCTGTGCCCTTTGCATTGCAAGGCAAAGTCTTAACCACTTCTGCTAGGGTAGTCCTGCAATGCAGGATTTTGACTAGGATGCACCTTTGGGACCCACATCTCTGGGAAGGAGGAGAGGGAGGCCTGGCAGGGCAAGAGGAGAAGACATTAACGAGTAGCAACTAGGCCCACTAGAGGGACTTCCCTGGTGACTCAGCTGGTAAAGAATCTGTCTTCAATGCAGGACACCTGAGTTTGATCCCTGGGTTGGGGCGATCCCCCTGGAGGAGGAAATGGCAACCCACTTCAGCATTCTTGCCTGGAGAATCCCATGGACAGAGGAGCCTGGTGGGCTTTAGTCATGGGATCACAGAGACTGCTGAGCAACAAACAATACTAATAGGCCCACTGCAGACCTGGCCACCCCCGCAGAGAGCTCTGGAACTAGAACAGCCTGTCAGAGTTGTCCCAGTTGGGCCCCAGATGGCTGGAACTTTATTCAGTCCCTGGACAAAGGAGGCCATGACCTTGGGGGAGCTGTCTGGAGCTGAAGCCATCCCCAGAGAGGCTAACAGGTGAAAACTGCCTGCTGAGCACACCCTCAGCCCCCAGGACAAGAAGCCTCCATTGATGGGGTTCTGGGCAGCGTGTCTCCAGCCACTGGGGGACTGCGGAGGGCTGCCCCACCCCACCCTCCTTGTGGATTCTCTCTCCCCAGCAAGCTTTGAGCTCTGACCAAGAATCAGGCAACAGAGGTCCACCCCAGTCCTGCTCTGACTGTGAGGCTCAAAGGAAGTTACTAGGCCTTCCTTAAGACTCTATCTATCTCAGATCTACTTAACAGGAGTTGTGAAAGTCAAAATAAGGTTTAAAAAGCTGGGTGTGAAAGTGCTTTGTAAGACACCTAAAAAAAGCAAATTTTCTCTAGCTTTCGAACCATCTTTCATATATCATGTTCATTCTTCTATACCCTTGGATCCTCCAGCTGAATGATTCCTAAGCAAGTCTGGGTTTTATCATTCCCATTGACACATAAGAAAACTGAGGCCCTGGGAAGTTACAGGCCTTGCCCAGAGTGCCTACCAACCAGGACTGTAGTGGGACAAGGCGCCAGTGTGCGGAGGAGGGCTTTTTTCCACACTTGGCCTGTTGAGCTACCATTTAATCAACATCAGCTATGTGCCCTGTACTGTTCTAGGCACTTCACCTATAATCTCTCATCTTTCCCTTCATTATTACCTGGCTCAGATGGCAAAGAATCTGCCTGGGATGCGGGAGACCTGAGTTTGACTCCTGGGTTGGGAAGATCCCCTGGAGGAGGGCATGGCAACCCACTCCAGTATTTTTGCCTAGAGAATCCCATGGACAGAGGAGCCTGGTGGGCTACAGTCCACGGGGTCGCAAAGAGTCGGACACAACTGATCGACTAAGCACAGCACAGTGCAGGTGAGGCTCTTCAAGTACTGAGCCCCAGGTCATGCAACTGTAAGAGGATGAACCTGAATTCACAGCCAGGGCTTGGGGGAATTTCCACAGCTTGCTTCCCATGGTCCTTGCCCTGCTTGCCAGCTGGAGCCAGCCATGAGGCGGGCACTCTGCCCGGCATCAATGAGCGCCCCCTGCTGCCCAGCCTCGGGAAGGGCCCCTCTGATGTCAGTGACTCTCCTCTGCCCTCCCGTGTCAACCGAGGCACCACACCATCCTTTCCAGCTCCTCCGCGCTCCCTCCTCTTCCCCCTAGGCCTGTCCGTCAGCTCTGTCTTGCGACCCCCTGGGCAACAAGAGCCGTTGGATGCCTTACGGCTCCAACGTAGCCATCCAACGTAGAGAGGTGATGAGCATCCTGGCTTCGGCATTGGGCTCCGAAATTTAGACGCAGTGAATGGACAGACTTCATGGAGTCTTGCAAGGGGGGGACCAGGGGAAGGTGTTGGGTTGTTGGGGCCCCAGACCCAGGGCTGAGATCACTGTGTTCAAAGGCTACGCCTCTCTCTTTCCCCATCTCAACCCCCAGGACCGCTGGTTCTGGCGCCTGCGCAATAACCGGGTGCAGGAAGGCTACCCCATGCAGATCGAGCAGTTCTGGAAGGGCCTGCCCGCCCGCATAGACGCAGCCTACGAAAGGGCGGATGGAAGATTTGTCTTCTTCAAAGGTAACGGTCTGTGCGGAGGGGTGGGACAGTTCCTTTCCCTTCTCGGGACGCCCTTTCTCTACCTTTGAAGAGGCTAGACGGGGCTAGGGGGTGCGGGGGGCAAGGGTGGATCTCCTGCAAGGGTCTTTCTAGCCCTAACACTGACGCCTGACAGGATGGACCTCTGCAGGCAGGGCAGTTAAGTCAGGGAGTGACCGCTGAGGGTTTCTACGTGCCAGAGTTGGTGGGGTGACAAGCCTCTCCCACACAGGGTAGAGGATGGTGGACCACCGAAGGGCATCCATGCTCCACGGGAG
>SJXQ01008188.1:79542-102045 GCA_006408695.1 Aepyceros melampus
GGGAGGCCACCGCGTGAGCTCTGTAACAGCCTGGAGGGAGGGGGGCGCACAGGCTGGAGAGGTCAGGGAATGCGGGAGGGGAGCTAGTTGTCCGGCTCACCCAGCTTGTGCTGGGTTGTTTCACTTCGGTTATCTTGACTTGGCCAGGCCTCAGAAGGATAAGATACAGGTAGTGAGAAGCGAGGGAAGCATTCCAAGGGGAAGGAAGAGCATGGCCAAAGGAGTGGTTCAAGTCCTGTAGAAAACCCGCTGAGTGGCCTTGGAGTGCCACGCGAGAGCCACGCCTGGGAAGGTCGTTTAGGGGAGAGTTCTGAGCGCCCTGGCTGCCCAGCCAGACTGTGGTCTTGATCCATTAGGTCAGTGCTGGCATTCACTTTGTGAGCAGCAGAGAGCCAGAGGGCAGGCGGCAATAGGGGCAGAGGAAAGAGGCCGTTTCTGGAGTTGAGGAGGGCGATGTCTCTAAGGCTTGTACCGGGAGGAGCAGTGAGGTCAGGAGATGGAAAAGGCCTTGCAAGAGGCTGAGTGCTGAGAGGAAGAGGAGAGAGGACCAAGGATGCCACCTTCTTGAGGACGCTGCCGGGCAGAGAGGTGGTGAGGGAGGGAGCCCTCGCGGTGGAGATGAGGAACTCTGGAAGCAGGCCTGGAAATTCCCAGAGGTCGGTGGGCAATCAGGGTCTTGGGCCTGGGGCCCAGGCCCACTGGGAGAGCGGCCGTGGGCCACAGCCTCAGAGCTGGCTGTCACTGGTAGAAGGTGGGTACCTGTGTGTGTGTGAAGCCAGGAGAGGCTGAGGTCACCCAGAAAGGAGAAAGGAGTGAGTCACATGAAACGGAAAGAGGGTGGAGCACAGAGCCGGGACAGCGTGGGGCGAGCTGCCCAAGACCTGACACCAGATTCCGGCTTCTTGCCCTCTAAGCTCTGCCTGGGCCAAGGGGCCCCAGCCTCCCCCGCCATGGGGATCGAGCAGGCCTAGGGTTGTTTCCCCTTGACACTGGCTTCATGAATGACTTCGATCCCTGTAGATACGGGCAAGTGGATCTAACCACAATCTCCGGCATTGAATGACTGAGGAAAGCTAATCCTGGGCTCCTCTTGGCCACAGGTGACAAGTACTGGGTGTTTAAGGAGGTGACGGTGGAGCCTGGATACCCCCACAGCCTGGGGGAGCTGGGCAGCTGTCTGCCCCGAGAAGGCATTGACACGGCTCTGCGCTGGGAACCTGTGGGCAAGACCTACTTTTTCAAAGGCGAGCGGTACTGGCGCTACAGCGAGGAGCGGCGGGCCACAGACCCTGGCTACCCCAAGCCCATCACCGTGTGGAAGGGCATCCCCCAGGCTCCCCAAGGGGCCTTCATCAGCAAGGAAGGATGTACGTAAGAACCCAGCTGGGTTTGGGGGTATCTGGTTTAGGTAGGTTTCGTCGGGGTCCGCCCACTGGAGGCGTGCGTACTCTCGTGGTGCCCAGGTTTGAGAAATGCCACCTGGTGGCAAAGACAGCCGCCTCGTATCGACCCACGTTCACAGTCACTTAATCTTCTCTTAACAGCTGCCAAGTCACAGTTTCTCATCTGTATCATTCACAACTGAGAGAGGCTTTCATAGACTGACTTCATTCCCTCAGGCAGCATTTCTCAAGCAGAGGTCCTCAGGAGTACTCTAGGAGTGCCTTGAGTTATCAGATCTGAAATGATGGATGTGGTGATCCAAAGGACTTTTTCACAGGGCTTGAAGATAACAGAGAGAAGCCTTTTTTTTTTTTTTTTTTTTAATGTATGAGATATTTTCTGAGCTTCTCCTGGGTGGCAGGCTGCCTCAGAGCTTCTCTCCCCAGTAGACTAGAAGCTTGTCAAGAAGAGGGGCTGAGGGAATGCCATGGTTGTCCAGTGGTTAGGGCTCTGTACTTCAATGCCGAGGGCCTGGGTTCAATCCCTGGTTGGGGTACTCAGACCCCACAAGCTGTACAGCACAGCCAAAAAGAAGAAGAGGAGGAGCTGAGACTTGCCAGGTGCTGAGCACGTATCCATGAATGTCTGTTGAATTCATCTCATTGATGTGGTCAAAAGCAGACTCTGGAGCCAGCCTGGCTGGTTTCATATCCCACCTCCACTACCCAGTATGAGTTTGGGCATAGCACTTAAGTCTCTTCATCTATGAAATGGGGATAATAATGGTCCCTACTTCACAGAGCTTTGTGAGAATGAACATAAATTACGTAGAGCAGCTGGCCCGTGCCACGTTAAGTTTCAGCTGTTATCATTATCCTCATCTTGTTGAGGATGTTTTAGCTTTTATGGAATGACAGGCATTCATTCACTCCACAGTAATTACTGAGAGCCAGGTTGTGTGGGAGGGCTGGAGATGGAGCTTGGAATGAGATGTGTATTGCATCTCTGGCTCCCAGCCTAGAGGCAAAAAAACAAGTAAGGTGGCAACAAAGGCAGTAAAGGAAAGCACCTGGGAGAGAGCATCTGAGCAGAGGGCCTTGATAGAGGGTTGTCTGGAAGGGCTCTCCAAGGCAACGTCTCTGGTAAGAAAGCCAGGGGCTAACGGGGGTGGAGCTGCTATTTCGTGGCTCTCCTGTGTAGCTGATGCTTTACACACATGGCCTTACTCTTTGGGGGAGCCTCAGAGACAGGTGACAGCAGGAACCTTAGCCAATGAATGTCCCAGCCAGGGTGAGGAGCCGGCCAATGGGAGAACGTGAGTTGCTCTCCGTCAGGACTGGCTCGGCCGATAAAGCTGCTGCAGGGAGCCTTGTGGTGGCTGCCAAACCCTGCTGCCTCCTTGCCTTCCATCCCCTCCCCCAGCAGGGTCCCAGCGACCCTGCAATCTATGTTGTGAAGTCATGTGTGCCAAGCCCCCAAAGAGGTATGGTAATTACCAAGAGGTGGTGTCCACTGTCGACAAGAGAATTCTGGCTCCTTGTCCCCCTTGGCTCAGGCAGGAGCAGCCGCAGCCCTGGAGCTAGCTGTGGCGGCAGCGCTGTCCAAGCCCTGAGTGGGGGTTGCATCTGACCCATGTGGGGGTGGGGGCCTGAGGGGCTATGGTACAACAGCGCTGAGACCCCAGCTGAGAAGGGTCCTAGTCTAGGAAACACAAATGAACTCACCACTTCTACCTAAAGCTCCTCAGTGGCTTCCCAGCACCTCTGAGATGACAGGGTGGGCTGGTCCAGGTCTGGGTGCCTCTGCAGCTGGGCAGGTCATACTCCCTGACCAGCCACACCCTCTGTGGGGTGTGCCAGGCACTCCAGGTATTCCAACACACTGTCCCCACCAATGCATGCGCCCACCTCCGCTTTCAGAGCTGCTCGTGGGCTCCTCTTGGGTGGGAGAGGCACCCCCTCCTCCACACTGCCACAGCCCCTTGCCTTTCCCTGCTGGCCCAGAGCAGGTGCAGGAAGTGTCGGGATGGTGATGCTGGGCCATGTTTCTGCAGATTACACCTACTTCTATAAGGGCCGGGACTACTGGAAGTTTGACAACCAGAAGCTGAGCGTGGAGCCAGGCTACCCACGCAACATCCTGCGGGACTGGATGGGCTGCAACCAGAAGGAGGCGGAGCGGCGCAAGGAGCGGAGGCTCCCCCAGGACGACGTGGACATAATGGTGACCATCAACGACGTGCCAGGATCTGTCAACGCGGTGGCCGTGGTTATACCCTGCATCCTGTCCCTCTGCATCCTGGTGCTGGTCTACACCATCTTCCAGTTCAAGAACAAGGCAGGCCCTCAGCCTGTCACCTACTATAAGCGGCCAGTCCAGGAGTGGGTGTGAGCAGCCCAGAGCCCTCTTTGTCCACTCAGTCTGGCTGGCCAGGCCCTTCCTCACCAGGGTCTGAGGGGCAGCTCTGGCCACTGCCCATCGGGGCCAGCAGGGCCCTAGCCAGGGGTCACTGGCTGAAGTGGTGGTGCATTGGCCTGGGCTGAGCATGGGGTAGGGAGTAATGGCGGCTGTGCCCCAGGGTGGGTGCCTGGCGCCCAGCTGCCAGCCTTCTTTCTGTCCTGGGTAACTGCTCCCTTCTCCAGGGAACAGGCCAGGCCCCGTCAGGAGGCAGGGCCCGTGCCAGGAGGCCCTGTGGTCACTGCGCCGGTGGGGTCCATGAGGCGCCACAGCACTGTACCTGGCTGGACCCAGCACCTTCTGTGGGAAGCCAGCACAGCTCTCAGCCCCATCTGGGAGATGCCACCAGTCCTGGTCCCCCTTTGCCAACACCTGCTGGTCAGATGTCCCCCCACCCAACTCCCACTGCCCTCCACGGCTACAGGACCCCTGCCGCCGACATAGTGGGCAGCAAGCCTGGGTTTCCCCTGCTGGCCACAGCAGACCCCTCAGGAAACCTGCTGCACACGTCAGGGTCTCCTCTTAGGGTCACATGCTGCAGGCAGGGCTGTGGCCCAGCTGGGTCTGACAAGGACCCAGCTGTCACGTCGTGAATATTTCAGTGTCCTGTCACTATTGTTTAAAGTCCCATTTTGCAAAGGCTGCTTGAGGCTTTAGGTGAATTAGCGGTGACTGTCTTGGCAAGGCCAGCCCTCCCCCCAGCGATAAGGACCAAGGTGCTGTTGAGGCCCCTCCAGCGCCCCAACACCCCAGGAGCCGGGCCCTGATGATGAGGCTACAGGGTGGGAGCAGGAGCTGACCCCTCTCTGGAGGCTGATTTAAGTTCGTAGCTGTCCTCTACTCTCCCGTCTCTCTCACCATCCCCCCAAGTCCCTGCTCTGCTCCAGCCGGTCGCCTGTGGCCCGAGAGCTCAGCCTGGTGGGTTAGGTGAAACAAAAATGACTCCAGGCCAACACTCTCATGACCCTGGGACAAGGGGCCCAGGGCAGTCTTCTGAAATGCTCAGAGCCCGCACCCCTAGGTGCCCTGAGACCAACTCAATTTCTCAGCCCAGAAGCAGTGTTTATACCATGAACTTGGCCCCTGCTAACCCAGCTCTCTAGGCCCACCACCCTGCACTGCTCTTTGGAAAAGGTAACAGCCCCCAGTCCAGGGGCCCGCCCTTCATTGTCTCTGGCAGGAATTCCTAGGGCTCGACTTGCCTCACATCAACCCAGGAAGAGGCAGACCTGCTTGTCGCTAAGGAGTCAGAGGCAGGACCAATGGGCTCATGATGTCCACGGGCTCTCTGCCAAATTCAAGAGGAGATGTCAGTCTCTGGGGGGTGCTGGCAGGGCCTCTGAGCCTGCACAGGCCTTGCCCCCAACCCTGTGACCTCTGAGCTTTGGGTCTGCTTAACCTGTAGCAGACAGGGCCTCTGGGAGCCATCTTGAGCAAAATCTCTTTTGTCCCAGAGACACCTATATGGGTCCACTGTGTTCCGTCGTCATCCTTGTTTTTTTTTCTCATTTTGGTCAAGGGCGGGCTCCCTGGGGCGGGTGGGGAACAACTGTGGAGATATTAGTGATTCATAGGTTTGTACAGTGTTTTATACTTTGCAAAGCACTTTATTAGCTCACCCGTCCACTCACATGTAACTCATGTAGTCCTTGGGAGGCCAAGGATAACTCTCACTGTGCCCTCAAACAAAGCACAGAGAGGCTGTTGCTTGCCCGGGCCATTTATTGGGCTTGCTGGGCATTGGGTCCCCACCTGTGGACCTCTCCAGGGTCCAAGATGAGATCAGAAGTGTCTCTTTTATCCATCTTTCCTCGGCCTCCCGTCCCCCTTCCCTGGTCCCTCTCCACTCCTCAGGTTGGTGCTCTCACTTTGCGAAAGCTCTAGGCCCCCCAGGCTCCCCACTGGCTCCTGGTACTACTGAGGTCAGCTGAGAAAGAGCAGGAGATGGAGGCAGGCAGCCCAGGCTGCAGCTGTGAGGGACGCAGGGCCAGGCCCAGAGAGGGCTCAGCCTGGAGGTTTCCAGTCATGGATTCTCCTGCCTTGGGGTCATCTGTTTGTCCATCATCCCAGGACAGGGCAGACAGACAGAGGGGCAAAGCACTGGGGACTCCAGAGCCCAGCTTCCCCTCGGTCTGGGGAACATCACAGCATTTCAGTGTCAGTCACATTTTAAACTGATCAGCCTTTGTATAATGTTTTTTAAATCATTTCTAAATAAAACAAAAATACAGAGTGTGTCATTTCCCTGGGCTGTCGGAACAGGGATCAGGTTCTGAGTGGCCTGAAGAACCTTGGGAGACAATGCTTTGGGGTGTCTGGGAGCTGCCCAACGCATCTCATCTGCCAGCCCCCAAAATCAGATGCCCTCTCTCTCCAAAAGGCTGGCCCTGGAGGCCCTCTGTAACTGGGTTCCCAGCGATACAACCGGATAATGCCAGGGTGGCCACCCAGGATGGTGCCTCTCCCAGGAGAGGTATGGATGGGCAGGTTCACTGCGGCAAGGTCTTTTCTGAAGTCAAGACACAAGGTGCTATGACCAGGACAAAAGCAAGAGCCCAGTTCTTGGTGATAGGGAAAAATGAGGTGAGGTGAGGTCAGTAGCCTTGGGGTCTTCTTACCAAGAGTCCTGACCTGGTTCTGGAAGCCAGTGACGAGAAAGCTGCCCCACGACCCAGACGGCCGGAGAAACTGTGGGGTGGGCAAGAACACGAATATCTGAGCTAGTCTGGGTGCAGGCTAAGAAGCGAACAAATCCAGGGTAGCGGGAGGGGCCGGAGGAAAGACGGCGCCCCCAGGCGAGGCTGCGGAGGCGGCTTTCTTCCAGTCCCCCTCGAGCTCCCCGACTCTCCGTGCGCCTCCAGGGTGGGCGAAGGTGGGGAGACAAGGCGGCGAGCGCTAACTGCGCAGGGCGGCGAGTCAGTACCAGGAGGTGCAGGCGATGAGGAAGCGCACGTCGTCCAGTGGCCCCCAGGGGCTGGGCTCCGGCCCGGGCCGAGCAGGGCCCTCCGGCGCCGCAGGCTGTGGCTGGGGCTGCGGCTGGGGCTGGGGCTGTGGCTGGGGCTGCGGCGGCTCCGTGGAGCCCTGGCCACCGCTCAGCTGAGCGCCCATGTTCTGCAGGAGGACAGGCCCGTCAGGTGCGGGGCCGGCCGCACACCACCCCTGCCCGGCCCCACCCCGCTGGGGCCCGCCCCTCACCTCGCCACGCCGAAGCCGCGAGTCAGAACCGTCCCAGCGCGGGCCTCAGATGCCCGCTCGCCAGCGCAGCGGCGTCCGGAGGCACTGGCGTCCTGACGTCACGGCGCACGAGCCACGCCCCTAAGCGCCTGGGAAGGTTTCAGGGCGCAGGGGCGGGGCCCAGCATACCCGATCCCACCCACTAGCAACCGGCCACACCTGCCCCCAAGTCCCGGGGCCCCGCCCCGCGAGCAACTCTGAGCCGATCGGATCCACCCCAACTACCCACGCCTTTTCAAGCCTGGCTCCATACACACCCAAGGCCCTAAGGCAAAGGGCGGGAGATGAGTCTGAGACCGTCCAGGGCACCTAGCAGCCAGGCCAACAACCTCCATCCACCAATGCGGGTCAAGGAGGACCAGGCTACGCTTTGGCCAGGTGCCCCAAAGTCCTTCAGGATCCTCACACTGGCTTAGGGGAGAGCTGAAACAGACTCATTCTTTGAAGCCAAAACGATCAGGCTGAAGTCGTGTGGAAAACGGTAGTATAATGGAGTGTTTCTTTCTCTTGCCCTGGATGAAGCTAATGATAGGGGGCATGTAAAACTAAGGGGTGTGTGCATCCTACTCCACCTTCCCCCTGGAACAATGATGAGGGGGCTGAGTACACGGTGAAATCCCCAAATAACACATTCAGAATGGCCAGAGGAAGCTGCCCTTTAATGGGGTGGCACAGACAACAGAGCTCTCAGCCAGAAGCCACAGGACCCGCCAGCCAGCATGATGTGGCACATTTTTGCAGTAACTATAGATTCAGGAGATGGGCACAGACGAAGAAAGGCTGGGCATACGGCCACAAGTCCAGGTGAGTTCTCTGCCACCGCCTTGCCAGCATTCAGGATAGACTGGGTGGAACACGAGAGGGAGCCAAAGTCCGAGCCAGGACCAGTATGGAAGGTGACTCAGGTGAGGCTGGAGGGAGAGAAGGGAGTGTCGTGAGTAGGTGTCAGAGCACTCACCCTCCACATTCAATCAAGGTGCTTGCCTCCACCCTCACCCCAGGACCTCTGTTCCAGCTCTGCCCTGAAGAGCCCCTTCCAGATTCCACCGCTCCCACAAGTAGCAATCCAGTCCAGAACTCTCAATGCTTAAAAAGGAAAAGTACTCCATCTCCACTCAAGCAGGTGAACTCAAAATAACTTATTCAAATTGCTGCTGATGATCAGAGCTTCACAGGTCAAGTCCAACAGACTAAATCAGACAAGGGAAGGGCGGGGGATGCTCAGAGAGGGAAAAGAGACACGACTAGGTCACAAATCCTCTAGTGGCATGACTAGGGGCCAGAATATTCTTCCTGGAGGTGACAATCATTTGCATGATTGTAAAAGTGAATTACATCTTTTTTTTTTTTGGCTGCACCTCACAGCTTACAGGATCTTGGTTCCCTGACCAGAGATGGAACCCAGGCCTTCAGCAGTGAAAGCAGTTGAGTCGTAACCACTGGGCTTCCAGGATAACTGCCTGAAGTACACATTTCTCATCCTTTATCTGACACCGTCCTTGTGAGGTCTCACGGGCACCTCAAACTCAACAGGTTCAGAGCCAAAGGAGGCTAATGAGTTTGTCTCTTCTTTTATCAATACCCATTTTTTAAAAATAGTAACTACAATGCTGACCAGTGCTGCTGCCTGTAGGCAGTTTCTGAAGTTTTTCCATTAAATACAACATTGCTGTAGTTTTTTTAGTAGGTAACAATGATCAGGTTGAAGCTGAAACTCCAAAACTCTGGCCACCTGATGCAAAGAACTGACTCACTGGAAAAGACCCTGATGCTGGGAAAGATTGAAGGCAGGAGGAGAAGGGGACAACAGAGGATTAGATGGCTGGATGGCATCACCGACTCGACGGACATGAGTTTGAGCAAGCTCCAGGAGCTGATGATGGACAGGGAAGCCTGGCATGCCGCAGTCCATGGGGTTGCGAAGAGTCGGACACAACTAAGCAACTGAATTGACCTGAATTATCAGGTTACAGAAATTTCTTTCTGTTCTCAGTTACTAAGAAGATTCCCTGTTTTGTTCTTTAATTAAATGGTTAATTGTGGAAGTACTGTTTTCTTTATGAGGGTCAATGTTCCAAAAGGGGAGGGAGCATATATTTTACTCCCTGGTGGCTCAGAGGTTAAGCGTCTGCCTCCAATGCGGGAGACCCGGGTTCGATCCCTGGGTTGGGAAGATCCCCTGGAGAAGGAAATGGCAACCCACTCCAGTATTCTTGCTTGGAGAATCTCATGGACTGAGGAGCCTGGTGGGCTGCAGTCCATGGGGTCACAAAGAGTCGGACACGACTGAGTGACTTTACTTACTTACTTACATCATTATTGTTTGATACATAGTAGGTATTAAAAAATAAAAGTTTGTAAACAAATGACAAAAACAATGGTACCGTTTTCCTGTTCAGACTTTTTCAACTGCTCTCCAGTGCTGAGAGCAGTTTGTCAGTGTGGTCTCCAAACTGCCCTCATCAGAATCACCCAGGAAAGATTACTGAAATAACTACACATGGCTGGGTCCTACACCAAACTGAGGGAATCAGGATTTGAAGGATGATGTCAAGAATCTACATTAATAACCATCTCAACACAGAACAGAGGTCAAAACATCTACTATAGTCAAAACTTCTTGACATGGGCATTCAGAGTCCTCAACTCGGGGGATAAAATCTTTCCCCTCCACACCCTCCACACTTCCCCACCCTATCTCTGTATATTCAATTATCTACTCATTCCACCAGGGCTTCCCTGGTGGCTCAGAGGTTAAAGCATCTCCCTGCAATGCGGTTCGATGCCTGGGTTGGGAAGATCCCCTGTAGAAGGAAATGGCAACCCACTCCAGTATTCTTACCTGGAGAATCCCATGAAGGGAGGAACCTGGTAGGCTACAGTCCATGAGGGTGCAAAGAGTCGGACACAAGTGAGCTCTTCACTTTCACTTTCACTCATTCCCTGAAGCCCAGGCTGATTGATTTGTCTTTCCAAAAACCTTCCTGGACTCCAATTAAGTATCTCATAGGAGCCTCCAGAGCCACAAAAGGCAGGGGAGAGGGTACTAAACATCCAGCACCTGATGCCTTCCGAAGGAGGAGATTCTAGAGCCTAATTACTCCAAAATCTCCAGAGTTAGGGCTCAAGAACCCACTTTTGATTTAACCCACCGAAGTACAGATGACAGTGATTCTGATGTACTCGCCACATCCACCCCCAAGTCCCTTAGGCACCAAAGCAGCCTTCCCTTCTTCCCTCAATAAAAAGATCTTTCCTGTCTCAGGCTACTGGCTGGGTACACCAACACACAGGCAGATTCAAAACTATAAAAGAAGGTAAGTAAGTGTACTCGCTCAGTCGTGTCCGACTCTTTGTGACCCCGTGGACTGTAGCCCATCGGCTCCTCTGTCCATGGGAGTCTCCAGGCAAGAATTCTGGAGTGGATTGCCATTTCCTTCTCCAGGGGATCTTCCGAACCCAGGGATCGAACCTGGGTCTTCTGCTTACCCTCTGAGCCACTAGGGAAGCCCTTAAAAGAAGGTGGTCAGCAATAAAGCAAGACAGCCTAGAGAAGGAATACAATGATGTATCCTCAAAGATGGGGATGGGCAGATACTCAGGCAATACTTGTGGACTCTACCTTGTGCCTACTCAGCACTATGTGGATGTAGCCTCACAGAGGAGAACCTACCGGTATGAACAGTGTGGCTCCCATTATAGCCGGCATCTCCCTCCCCTCCCCTCAACAGAAGAAAGGCCCAGATACCTGTCAATGAGGGAATCCCGCATGCTGGTAGCAATGGTGCTAGGCTGGGCTTCATTCAGCTTGAAGACACTCTCCACCACTGACAGCTCTGTGCTGGTGGTGTCCAGGCCACAGAAGGCACACCAGTCGTTCACCACCATCCCAGCAGCGATCACCTCACTGCCTCGGTTCACAGTGCCCGCCTGCCAAAGGATGGTTCAGTGAGGATCATGGCAACAACAGCCCAAGTCATGAGGAATCCCCCCAATCCCTGGTCTCTGACCCCTAGTCTCAACCCCAAACTGCGACAGGTAATAACCCAGATTCCCAAACACTGGGCAAAGGGATCTGCTCCAGCAGAAAACAGAGGTTAGAGAACATGACTGCTTACCACAAGGGGGACCTGAAGGAGAGAAGACAGCTCATCCTGGTCTTCAATTGAGTCTTGGGATGTACCAGCCCTCCCTGGTTGCTGAAGACACAGTAGCTTCCTACCAGCACCTGGTCAGCCACTGTCTGTCTGAAGACTTCCACCTTTAGCACATCAGCCAGGATTTCTTCTGTTTCCTGTTAGCCAAAGGTACTGTGCTCAGCACCCAGAACAGGCAGATCAAAGTACCCAGGGCCTCCACACCCAGACCTACCCAGGGCGTGACTCCCTAAGCTCATTCCTCTGCTATGCAGCTGCATATGGACGCTTCACCCAGAAAAAGGAGGGAATACAGCTTGGAGCAGAGTCAAGGCCAGCTACAAAGCCATGCATGCCCTGAAGAGCCAGAGGCTGGTCTCCACATCACTTTCTTTCCCCCTAACCCAGAGGCAAGAGTTCAGCTGTCAATCTTCTCTCCAGCCCTGGCTATAAGACTGAATGAGTCAATCTCCCTGATTAATACAGGGTGGATTAATACACTCCCTAGCTTCTTTTCCCTAGCTGGTCACATCACGAAAGGCCTCTATTCACTCTTCCAACCAGTGCCTGAACTGCAGGAGCCCAGGTGTAAAGAGAAACCACAAGAGATACCCCAACCTGCCTGATAGGCAAGAACAGTGGCTAACCACTGACTAGGCTAATATCCTGTGACTCTTGGGCTAAACTGGGCTGCCTCACCCTGTCCAGGTCTGGGTGGACTAAGGCCACGTAGTCGTTGCAGGTGGTGACATTGCCCAGGGCTGAGAGCCGTTCCTCCACCCGCCGGATCTGCACGCTGTCTGGGAGGCAGTTGCGAATGTGCTGTAGCTCCTGGTCAGTGGTGTTGTTGGGCACCAGGAGACCATGTCTGTTCCCTGGAGAGACCCAAATTAGAGCAGGTTGTGTAAGGATGAACTGTAAATTCACAAGACCTGCTGAGCGCTGGGGCCTGAAGATACAACCCAGTCCAAGCAGCTTCCCCAGGAAAGCTTTAGATCCAGACCCCAATCCTCCAAACCACTGAGCTACACAGCACCCACGCAACCAGGAGTCCACTGGGCAGGCCAGAGATGGCCTAGGAGTCTGTCCCAAATATCCTGCCCAATTCACCATCATCTACCAGGGATGACCAGGACCAAAAGGAAGGGCCCTTGGGCATTAGTTGTATATTTTGCTACTTAAAAACTGAGGTAACACTTCATATGTACCAGATGGCTAAATTCTTAAAAAGAACATCAACACCAACAGTTGGCAAAGATATATGGAGCAACCAATAGGAGTGTAAATTGGGCAACAACCTCAGATACTTATGTGACATCATCCATTACACTGGATACCCAGCCATTCCTCTTCCAGATATTATATATCCAACAGAAATACATACATTTGTTCACTAAGAAACACAGCAGCACTACTCATAATAGATCAAACTGAAAACTACCCCAAATACCCACTGTCAAAAGAATGAATGAATACACTGTGGTACATTTACACAAAACTGAGTACACAGCAACATGAATGAACTATAATTATATTGTGACAACAATGACTAAACCTCTGCCTAACACTGCAAGGACACAACTATGAACTTCTAAACTATGAGTTTCTCCCATCCTTTAAAAAAGCAAAACAAAACAAAACACCAATGATCAGGCTAAAGTTCTCTCTTATTACATAAGAACTAGCTTCAAGTCCAAAGATCACCAAGTCCAGAGATAAGAGTGTTCTTCTGCCTGAATAAGAAACACTCAGAGTCCAAGATCATCAGGCTTACAATAAAAAAATAAAGGAAAAACTCCTATCTGAGCAGAACTACAAATAAGGGGTGGCAGTAAAGGAAAACGGAGCCAGTTCAAAGGATGGACCAATGGCCAGAGTCACCAGTGCTGATGGATATAGGGGTACCTGGTAAATAGAACTTAAGCTTTAAATAGGTAACTGCACAGGATGCCCCAGAATCTTAGCCTGTCATTTTTTAGAGGTAGAAATGGACCCTCAGAAAGAGGAAGCAATCTACCAGAGTCAGTGGCCAGGGAGGGAGAGATGACAATCCAATCTTGCCTCACACTAGGTGTGAACCGGATGAGTCACCTGGGTTCTTTGATTATCATTTAGCTTCCTCATCAGTCAAATTAGGCCAGTAATTCCTATCTCCCAGGGTCTTCAGTGAAGAAGGACTGGAACAAGTGTAAAAGTGAAAGCCCTTAACGTTTTTATTACAATGATCCAGAAACCTTTGCCAGAGGTTGTCCCTGATCTGTTGACACTTAGACCGAGTCCGGCACAGAATTGAGAGATTCTGTAGTCGCTGGAGATAATGGATGAAAGCCTAGAAATCCCTGGGTCCTCCGCTCCCTTCTAGGGGGAAGATTAAAGGCGCTGGGAGGCTCCACTCCCTTCGGCGACTTTCAGCCGGCTTACCCACACACATGCGCCCGATGATGCGGCAGCCGGCGATGGACGCGTGCACTACGGGGATGGTACCAGCAAGCTCGCCCTCGAACACACTGCGGGGACACGGACTCAATCATCACGGGGCTAAGGGGCCCGAACCCTCCTCACTCTGCCGGAGCCCGACTCCAAGGACCTCTACCCACCACCCACCCACACACTGCCCGCGGGCCCGGGGCTCCCATGGCACCTGTAGAAGTTCTCCGACCCTCCGATGGCCACCAGGCAGTAGGAGTTGGTAAGTTTGGCAAAGCAGCCGATCTCGCAGTTGTTCTCGAACGACGCACGGACCGCCATGAGGCCTAGAGGTTGTGGGACTGGAGTTCAGGGCCTGTGAATCCTCTCCCGGGACTGTGCGCCTCGGCCTCGACGCCGGGTCCGGGTCACCGTCCCCCGGCCTCCGCGCGTCAGCCCCACTGCAACCCCGCCCCACTCGGCCCTCAGCCCTCAGGTCCCGCCCACCGCGCCCATCCAGACTCTCGGGTCCCGAATCCTCCGGCCCCCACCCCTCACGACTCAGGGCGCCCCGAGCTGACCCTTCCGGTGTCCAGCCACAACCGCTCACCAGGTAAGCGCAGCCTTCACACGCGGCAACAGCCCTCCTCTCCCCTCTGTAGGTTTCCGTTTCCGCCTCCACTCTAGGGGATTCCGACAGAGCGTGGCGCACGCCTCCACGCATGCGGCCACTCTAGCTCCCAACCCCTGCGCGGACTCTATGGTTGCAAGTGATCCGGTCCAGACCCCCTCCTGGCCCCGCCTCCAGCAAGCTTCTCATTCTTCTTTTATTCATTCATTCAATCGGGATCTTTGTAGGAGGAACAACTGACAGAGACTTGTGCTGGTTGGATGTGCGATATCAGAATGGAGGAGCCAGGATGTCTCGTAAAAGATGGGTTGATGCTGGAGATATATTTATTGAACTTAAGCCTGGAGAGGAAGAGAAGGTGTCGGGGAGGTGAGGGACAGAGTAAGGTACGGGACAGATTTCCAGGTCGAATCTGGAGCCCAAGGGAGACTGAAGGGCTGAGATGTGGGACTAAAGCCTGGGGTGGATGAGGTCATTCATGGAGAAGGTGTCCATTAGGGAAAAATGAGACGTGCCAGAGGCTGGAGGAGGAGGCACAGCAAGAGAAGTAAAGGAAATCATAGTACTGAAGAAGGTATTGGAGAGAGGACAGTGGATGAAGAAGAGTGTCGGCGGGCGGGGAGAAGGGGGCATCCAGAGTGGGCAAGGGTCTGGGGGCTGATGGCTTCCACTTGTGCCCTTTGCACAGGCTTGATCACACCCAGCAGGCCAATTTCTGCCCCCATCCCACCCCACCCACAGATGGTGGCAGTCAAGAGACATGCTCTGGTGGACGGATGAACTTGGCCCACGCTTTAAACAAAAGCCCCAGGGTCTCTCAGGATGTCACTCTCAGTGAGAGCAGAGAGAAGCTTGGAACCCCTTTCCTACCCTGCCCCCTGCCACCCCCACCCTCCTACAGCCATCCACTTTCCTCCAGGGAAAGGCCCGAATGGTGCCTCTCCCCTGTCCCTCACCTGCATAGTCGTAACTCGGCCTTCTCAGAATACACCAGGCAGCCTCCGGGTCAGAGCTTGTTTGCTTTTATTGATTTGTATCACAAATACATTCCCAGGCAGGCCGAAACTCAGGACAGAGACCCACTCTGACAGCCTATACTTCTGGCAACACTAAGCAAGATGATTGTGTGTGTGTGTGTGTGTGTGTGTGTGTGTGTGTGTGTGTTAGAGTCTGAGTATCCGTGTCCTCTCCATCCTCTGCAGTTCATCTCAGACCCACTCCCTCAGTCCTCTCCCTGGTCTCTCTTCACCTGTTTCCCTCTCCCAGGAATTCCTCTAAATCTCGCCTCCATCTATCCAAGTCCTTCCCACCCTTCAAGGTTTGGCTCAAAAGCTTCCTCCTCTAAGAAGCTTTTCTCATCACTCCATCATCACCACCACTCTCTGGCCTTCATTCTCTACCACCTTCTGTCACTAGTTAGCCTTTCATTAGAAACAACAATGATTTATGCACTGAATCCTTGTCTTCCAGGGATTGGGAGCCCTGCTGCATGTCCAGCATAGGACTGGATAGGTAGAAAAAGTTATTGGATGGTACATGCCTGCCCATGAGTGTGTATGTGTGTGTGTGTGTGTGTGGTTAAGTGCATATTTGTAGTCTGTGGATCCTGAGGGGTCTACAGTGTGCACTGAATGTGTACTGGCTTCATTTAGCCAAGTGACATTTATTGAGTAACTATAACTAGAATCCTGAGTGTTCTGGTTTATCACATGGGCCGTGTCTGTGGGTGTGAACCTTGTCATTGTGCAGGTATTTGGGGCACCTCTATGACATTTGGATTTTGTGTGTATGAGGACATGGGAACTATTGATATTGTGTGTCCCATCTGTGCAAAAACACAATCTTAAGAAATAAAGATTTGAGCCCCATTAGTTACTTGAACCTGATTCCAAGCAAGTCATCAAACTTGCTAGGTCTCAGCTTCCATATTTATATTATAGGGAAGATGATACCTATGGTCCTAGAATTGTATACCTACCAGAATCTATCTTGTAGGATATTGTGAGTGAGGATGAATGATGAGAAGTAACCGATATGGAGGGCCCAGCACAGTGACAAGTGGCAGGTGCCTGGTAACTGTAAATTCCATTTTCCCATGTGTGCACTGTGTGTATATGAACAAGAATCCCGAGCCCCGGGAATGTCTAACCTGGGCTTCTAGATCCCTTTCCCCATACAGTTCCTACCTGAGCTTCCCCCCAGAGTCTGGGACCTGAACAAATCTGGTCATAGTAGGTGGAAGACAGACATGTCCCTTTCTGGGAGCACAACTAGGTCTCAAAGCGGCTTCGGAGCAACTTGAACTTGGACTTGTTGTACTTAGTGATGAGATCCAGTTTGCTATGGCCCAGGGTCCGCCGTTTCTCATCCTCAGACAGGCCATTGCTGTTGCCATTGCGCTGGCCGCCTGCGGGGCCCCCGGAGAGGATGGGCTCGGGGCCCTGCCTGGCGCCCTGCAACTGATGATACTTGGTGATGAGGTCCAGCTGGCTGTGGCCCAGCGTCCTCCGCTTCTCCTCCAAGTCCACGCCAGCCTTTCGAGCAGGGCTCAGCCTAGGTAGTTCACTGGGCCCAGGCCCCTCACCGCGGAATGGACCAAACTTTGTGATGAGGTCCAGCTGGCTATGGCCTGGGGTCTGCCATCGTTCATCTGGACCCTGCTTGCCAGCCCTGGCTGGAGAGTTGGCTGCAGGGGGCGCTCTGGAGACCCCCGCCTGGGGGTGCTGCACCGGGAGGTCCAGTTGGCCATGGCTGTGGTTTGCGGACAGCCTCTTGTCCTCCGGGGTCCCATTGCCAACCTTGGGTAAGCCTGACTCAGGAGCTCCCCTGGCACCCTGGGCCTGGGGCAGGAAATCCAGTTGGTTATATCTCTGATTTGGGGCCAACCTCCTGTCCTCTGGGGCCTGCTCACCAGGCCAAAGAGAGCCTGAGTTGCGGGCCACCCCCAAATCAGGGCCTCCTGCTTCTCGTGCTCTGGGGAAGGGAACAAGGAGATCCAGGAGGCCATGGCTCTGACTCAGGGATGCCTTGTTCTCCTCCAGTGTCTCCAGGGCTGTGCTGGGTACCCAGCGGCCCTGTGAGGGCCTAGGCTCCTGGCTTCCTGGGACCCCATTCTCTGGGAACTGGGCAGAGCTGAGACACTCCAGGGAAAAAGGAGAGGACGAGAGCAAGCAAGCAGGGGTGACCCCCCTGCCAGGGTCACGGGGCTGGTGCTATTGTGGTTGAGGGCAGGGGAAGACTGGCACCAAGGGGATGCCCCCAGCTTGCTCAGGTTGGCCCGGTAGGGCCCTAGCAGCGGGCCGTGGTTAGGGTCTGACAGCTGGCGTTGCATGGAGGGCTGGCCATCGGCCTCACAGCGGGTAGGGCCAGGGGATGAGGACCCCACACCCACGTCAGTGTGGTCACCACCTCCTGGCAGAGCAAGGTACGAGTGGCCCATGCGAGGTGAGCGTTTGATGCTGCTGAGGCTGGTGCTGGAGGGTGATGAGGATGTGGTGCTGGGGACTCCTGGCCCAAAAGCCAAGGCCACTGGGGGAGGGCACGGTGCCCTGGGGGTCGGGGGATCTTCACCTCCACAGAATCCCTCCACCGGCCGGGACTCAGCATAAAGACAGCGAAACTCCCGGTCAAAGTCTTCCACAATGCGGCCCCTCAGCTGCAGTACCATGCTCGTGTGGGCCTGGCTGCAAAGCCAGGTGAAGCTGGGGGCAGAGAGTCAGGGTCAGGAGGCAAAGTGCAGGCCCTTGGGACCAGGCAGGAGTCACAACCAGGGGAGGAAGACCAAACCGCCACCACCACCAGCACTGCGAGGGCCCAAGTGAAGGGCAGAGCTCCGACCCAGAGTCTGTGCTGCTCGGCTTAGTGGACTTGGACACGTGGTTTCCCATCACAGCCTCAACTTCCCCATCTGTAAAATGGACCAAGGGCTACGTTCCCTGAAGTCCCTCCAGTTCCAAGGTGCAAGAGTTATTGGTTGACCAGAAGGTTCATTCAGGTTTTTCCATAAGATGGTACAGGAAAGCTTGGATGAAACTTCTTGGCCAACACCAATATTTTCTAGGCTTCCCTGGTGGCTCAGCAGTAAAGAATCTGCCTGCCAAGACAGGAGATGCGGGTTCAGTCCCTGGGTCAGGAAGATTCCCCTGGAGAGGAAATGGCAACCCTCTCCAGTATTCTTGCCTGGAGAAGCCTGTGGACAGAGCAGCCTGCTGGGCTACAGTCCATGGGGTTGTGAAGAGTCGGACACAACTTAGTGACTAAACGACAACAACATTTCCTATGCTGAAGCATTAAAGTAATCCTTCCACAAAGTGAGTTTCTCCAGGGCCCAGCCCAGGGCTCTCTTGCCCCCCAAAACTGGCCGCTGGGCCCTGAACCATGCCTGACATCAGGCGGCTGCTAAGTCCATGTTGGAAAGGACGGATGAAAGAAGGGCAATTCAAAGCTGGCAGCTCCCAGGCAGCCGCACCAGCCCACGGCCCAGCCCCAGGTGCATCCCTGCAGCCTGCTCACTCACCTGTAGCTGCCCGCCACCACCTGCTCGCAGTCGATGATGACAAACTTCTCTAGGGCCTGCCCCGTGAAGCGGCGGCCTGCCTTGCTGCAATATGTGTCCCCGCATGTGCTCCGTACACGCATGTTCTGAGCCAAGGAGGAAAGGGGGTTGGGGGTGACCTTGAGAGATCAGGGCTCAAGCCATGTCTAAATCCCACGGAGTCTCTGACCGGAAAGAGCTAAGAGAAGCCAGCCCCCCTCCCACTGACTCCCAGCGCTCATGGACCAGCCCACCCCAGGCCCTGGCTCCTGCCCCATTCCTCGCTGACCGGCAGGTGCCCTCCGTTGACACCCATCTTGTAGCACATCTCCAGGAAGTGCCTCAGGTGCTGCTGGGCCAGGAGCAGGTAGACGGGGACACCGCGCCGGCCCGAGGCCTCCATGAGGTCACACAGAAGCTCCATGTCGGTGAATATGTCCATCACAACAGCCACCACCTGCGGAGGGAGGGGGAGCTCAGCCCTGCTCAGGGGCAGGGGCCAGATCCCAGGAAACAGGCACTGGACTGAAAAGCAGGAGGCCAGAGCCTGTGAGACCATCTGAACTGGGAGGGGTCTTAGTGGTGACCCAGCCCAGGGGGTTTTGACTTAGAAAGAGGGAGGTTTCACTGTCTTGAACCCAGAAAGCTGTTTGAAAGGTTTGTGGGTTTTTTTTTTTTAATTGATTTGTATTGGATGTTTGAAAGTTTTTGTGTGCATTTATCTAAGGACAGTTTGTTTATCTGTTGTCAGATTGTCAAAGAGGTCCGTGGATCAGCTGCACTAGTCTGAAGGTCTCCTCTACATAGGTGAGGACTGATGCCCAGAGAGGGGAAGAGTCAGAAGCAGAACCTAGCCTCTAGTTCCCAGGCCAGCACCTCACACTAACCCCCAACCAGCTCCAGCTGTCACTCTGTGACTCTGAGGCTCCCTTGTCATGGACCAGAGCTGCAGGGAGTGACCGGGGTCTTCAGGGCCCTTTGCCAGACCCATCTGTTCCTCTGTGAAGCTGCAGAGGTTGCTGTGACCTTTTCCACCCATACCAACTGGGACCAAGTTTTCTGCTCATTGTCTGCTGTGAGAACCTCCCCTCCCAGTTCTCCAGGTTGAGAAGCAGCAGGTACAGAGCAAAGCACTCCAGTTCTGGAGCCAGACAGAACTGGGTTCAAACTTGCGCTCTGCCACTTCCTAGTGACACAGCCTTGGGTGAGTTCCTTCGCCTCTGGTGCCTCGACTTCCTCATCTGTTAAATGGAGATAAAGATAGCTACCTCTCTGAGTTATGGAGAATCAAATGTGAAAAGCCTTAACACGCAACTGAAGCTCAATAAATGATCCTTTCCTGCTGCTTCCTTAACAAGGACCTTGGGCCACAGGAGAGGAAGCACTTCCTAAGGTCACTGAGAGAGTGAAGTCGCTCAGTCGTGTCCGACTCTTTGCAACACCATGGACTGTAGCCTACCAGGCTCCTCTGTCCATCGGATTTTCCAGGCAATAGTACTTGAGTGGATTGCCATTTCCTTCTCCAGGGGGTCTTCTCAACCCAGGGATTGAACTCGGGTCTCCCGAATTGTAGACAGACACTTTACTGTCTGAGCCGTCAGTGACAGCCTAGAGTGGAAGCCTGGCTCCTGGCCCAGAGGCGGAGGGACTAAATGAGAGAACCAAAGCACTGAGGGATGCCCTGGTCCATGGCACAGGTCTGGCCAGGAATGGTGAGGACAAGCAAGAAAGATCAAAGGGGCAGAAGTGATGACAGCAGCCGCTCACTAATAACCCCATTCCCACTGCCAATCAGGCCCTGCCCTCCCCTGCCTGGGGCGTAGGGAGACTTGTCAGGGAGGCTCTGGAGGTCCCGGTAGGTCCCAGCATCCTGGCTCCTAACATCTGCAATGGGTTCCCTGCAGGCTGCTCCCCTAGCCAGGGCACCAGGGCTAACCTGCCTCGAACCCTGCCTGGGGTCATCTGACTCATCCCCCTGCCTCCTGAGTCAGTGGTCTGGGCTCCAGGAGTGAGGTTGTGCTAGTCTGTGGCTACAGCACCCCTACCTGCCCTCCGCCGTTTCCCTTTCTCCTGAGCCCCTGCTCCCCATCCCTGAGCCCAGCAGCCTCCTCTCCTCCTTCCTTTGGGTGCAGAGCTAAAAGCCCAGCCCTCAAGGCCAAGTGGAGGCCCAGGCTCCATGCCCCTTCCCCTGATTCAGGCCGGGGGAGACACAGCGCACAAGGGGCAAGGTGTGGTTGGGGCCATACGTCAGGGCTGTGCCTCAGTCTTGGGGCCTGAGTCTAGAGCTCTTCCCTCTACCTGAGCCCTGGCTCCATTTCACCAATGGACTGCACCTCCCTGGGTAAGTACCATCCCCTCCCTGGCCTCAGTCTCCTCCTCTGTAAGTCAAGGGGGTGGCTCAGATGCTCACCGAGGTTGGGGCTCTTTGTCTTAGGATCATAGATCTTTCTGAGAATCTGATGGAAGCCATGGACCCTCTCCCCCAGAAGAGAGAGGACTCCTCTCTGCAATGAGCACCCCTTTGCACCTGTTTTCTGGGTGTTTGTGGTATCTCTGAGGTCTATCCCCTGTTCTAAGTTTATCTATAATGTCCCTGGGTGCCAAGGGATTGTGCTGTGCTGTGCTTCGTCGTTCAGTCATGTCTGACTCTTTTTAGATCCCAAGGACTGTACCCCATCAGGTCCTCTGCCCATGGGATTTCCCAGGCAAGAATATTGGAGTGGGTTGCCTTTCCCTCCTCCAAGGGATCCTCCCAACCCAGGGACTGAACCCAGGTCTCCCACATGGCAGGCAGATTCTTTACCATCTGAGCCACCAGGGAAGCCTGCCAAGGGATTACCACATAAAACCTCTAGGAGCTTGTGATCTGATAGGGCACAGAGGTTCTTGTCCCAGTGCTGCCCCAAGCTGCTGGGTGGCCTTGCGTGCTGGTCCCTTTCCCTCCTTGGGCCTCAGTTTCCACATCTGTGAAATGGGTGTCTGAAGAGATGGGGCCCTTACCGTGCGGGCCTGGCTGAAGAGGAAACGCAGAAGGTCCTTGATGCTCTTGGCTTTGTCCCTCTGGAAGTGGACCACAGCCTGCGTAGGGCTGAAGCCCGTGGCATGTGGCACCTCGGGCCAACCCAGGTCCAGGTCTGGAGGGTCTATGTCGGAGGCCAGGGGGAAGTAAGTGCCCGAGGTGACTTCAGAGTGCAGGCTGAGGCGGTCAGGCCCCAAGGCCTCGGGTCCCTGGGCCTCGCTGAGCTCCGGGCCCCCGCGCGCATGGCTGGTCATGTAGTCCATGTCCAGGGCACTCAGGAAGGGCAGCTCCCGCTCCTCGGAGATGACCCGCAGGTAGGCATCCTCGCCCCGCTCCAGGAGGGCGTCGGCCGCCAGCCGGGCCGCCTCGCTGTGCTGCAGCACCAGCGGGGCGCTCTCCCGCCACCAGGGTCGCTTCAGCTCTTCCACCCGGCTCCTCAGGGGCCCCGCCATGCCCTGGGCCTCCGAACACTCCCACCCACCAGCTCCTCTCACCCTCCAGCGGGCTCCATGGCCTGCACCTTGGGCTGGCCAGGGCAGGAAGAAGATCCCAGCAGGCCTGCCTGCTGCCCCGCCTGCCCTGTGTGGCAGGGCCCCGGGCCTGTTGTCACCCTATGTCAGAGCCATGCTCCACCCCTTTGCCCCCGGCCTCAGGAACCTGTCGGGTCAGCCTCACCTGTCTGCCTGCTGTTGGGACTCGCCTG
>SJXQ01008188.1:102235-115067 GCA_006408695.1 Aepyceros melampus
CGCCTGCCCAGAGAAAGGCAGGCCCTCAGCACACTCTCCTTCCCCACCCCCTTCAGCCCCACCCCAGCATCACCTGCTCCTCCCCTGCCAGGCTCCTAGCAGTTTCCTCCAAACCCTGACCTTCCAGAGTGCCAGTAAAAAATGCTGTCCCACTCCGGAAAAATTCTGTTCAGATGGCTGTTTCCAACAAGCTCAACTCTGGAGAAGCTCTTGACCTGCTGGGGCCAGATCCTAACTCTAACCCTAACCCTCCTCAGGGGCTGGATATTAAATGATTATGGGCTTCTCTAGTGGCTCAGTGAGTAAGAATCTGCCTGCCCATGCAGGGGATATGGGTTCGATCCCGGGTCCGGAAGATTCCACATGCCATGGAGCAACTAAGCCCGTGAGCCATTAACTACTGAGCCTGCACTCTAGAGCCCGCAAGCAGTAGCTACCGAGCCTGTGGGTTGCACCTACTGAAGCCCGTGTGCTTAGAGGCATTGCTCCACAGCAGGAGCACAATGAGAAGGCTGAGCACCGCAATTAGAGTAGCCCCTGCTCGCCACAACTAGAGAAAGCCCATGCAAAGCGACGAAGACCCAGCACCGCCAAAAAAAAATAAAACTGAAAATTTTTAATCGTTATGAGAACGTCGTTTGAGAGGATCAGGGCGTACGTTGCATGGTTCGGAGGCAAGCAGGTCTGGAGGCAAGTTTCTGTTTTCTGCCACCATCAAGGGCCAAAGTCCCAGAGCCCTCGGGAGCAGGGTGAGAGGACTTGTGCTGCAGAAAAGGAGTCAGCAGTTGGCAGCTCACTGGGGAGGCAGGTCGGGCAGGAGTGGTCGCAGCGGTGCCCAGTGCCAGCCCGAGGCACTGCCTTTCTGTGGAGGGACGAGGTCCAGCGAGGATGGCCAGGGAGGCAGGAGACCTCAGGCCCTGTCTCATGACCCTGTTTAGTGCTGGCTGCACTTGCTTCAGCTGGTCTCTGGTCATGCCCAGACCAGACACTGGCTCCTCTGTGTCCATAGGACACAGGTTTGACCTTAGTTGCAGGACTAAGACCCCGTGTGCCATGCTGTGCGGCCAAAAAAATAAAAGGAGGGCCTCCCCTGGAGGTGGGGAGGCTGAGTGACGGGTCAAGGTTGAGTAAGCAGAGCCAGACCGTGGGAGGGTAATAAGCTGTCGGGTAGCCAGGGTGGCAGGGCCTTCATTAGGGCCTTATCTCCAGATCTGTTGAGGGGGGGGAGCAGGGGCCTTATCTGGGTCAGAGAAGCACTACTGGGAGCGGAGCAGGCATAGTTCAGTGTTGTTGAGTTTCTGTGGTTTATCCGTCGGTGTGTACATATCTACCTAATGATACATATTTTTGGCTCTTTTTAAAAATTATTTTTAATTAACATAAAGTTTACCATCTTAAATGTTGTTTTTTTAATTTACTTTTTAAAATTTATTTGACTGCACTGGGGTCTTAGCTGTGGCATGTGGGATCTAGTTCCCTGATCAGGGATCAAACCCAGGGCCTCTGCACTGGGAGCCAGAGAACTCCCAGAGAAGTCCCTCATCTTAACTGTTTTTAAGTATGTAGTTCAGCGGTTCCCTCACACTGTTATGCACCTCTCACTGCCATCCATTGCCAGAACTTTTTCCATCTTCCACAACTGAAACTGTGTCCCTATAACAGGCTTAGTACCTTCCTCTCTCTCTCCCAGCCCCTGACAGCCATCACTCTACTTTCTTTTTTTCTCATTTTTAATTTTTTTGGCTGCACCAGGTCTTAGGTGTGGCATGTGGGCTCTAGTTCCCTGACCAGGGATCGAACCCAGGCCCTGTGTATTGGAAATGCAGCATCTTAGCCACTGGACCAGCAGGGAAGTTCCCCTACCACTCTACTTTCTAACTCTGTGAATTTGACTACTCTAGGTATCTCATGTAAGTGGAATCATACAGTCTTTGTCTTTTTATGACTGGCATATTTCACCTAGCATAATATCCTCAAGGTTCACTGATGTTCCACCGTGTGTGACAGAACTTCCTTCTTTTTAAAGGCTGAATAATATTCCATTTGTGTACATACCACATTGTTTATCTACTCACCCACTGATAAGACACTTGAATTGTTTCCACCTTTTGGCTACTGTGAATAATGTTGCTTGAACATGGGTGTAAAATTTTGGCTCTCTATCTTTTTTTATATATATTTCCCTCCATGCCCACGTTTGTATTAGATTCCATTTCTGTAAGTAAAAAAACCACCGAATATTGGCAATTTCACATTTCATATGGCTCGACATATACAGACATGTCTCAGAGGTATTATGAGTTTGCACCATTTATTACAGATCACTGTAATGAAGAAAATATCTCAATAAAGTGAATCACACAAATTTTTTGGCTTCCCAGTTCATATAGAAGTTATGTTTATACTACATTGTAGTCTGTTGTGTGCAGTAGCAGTATGTCTAAAAAAATACATATCTTAATTTTGAAATACTTTATTGCTGGGACTTCCCTGGGGGTCCAGGGGTTAAGACTCAGGGATCCCACTGCAGGGGGTGAAGTTTCCATCCCTGGTTGGGAACTAAGATCCCACTTGCTGCATGACAGGGACAAAAAAATGTTTAAAAATATACCTTATTGCTAAAAAATGCTAACCATCATCTGAGAACTCAGGGTTGCTACAAAGATCAGTTGGTAAAAAAATGCAATATCTGCAAAGCACAATAAAGCAAAGTGCAATAAATGAGGTGTGCCTGTACACTGTACCTAGGCACAACCATACCTGTGCATGTACCCACATTACATGCCATCTCTGTGATGTTTGTGCGTCTGCTTGGCTGCCTTAGCTGCACATCAGTGTGTTTACCTACATGCACATCTGTGTGTGCTCTCGTGTGTGTGTGTGTTGGGGGGGTGCACATCTGGGTTATGAGCATCTGGCAGCAGGGGTGCTCTTTGACCCTAACACCATGGACCTAAGTGTCTGCACAAGGGAACTCAGCTGAGAAGGGCCAGGATAGGAAGACTGAGCTGAAAAGGGCTCCAAGAGATCCCTGATACCCTGATAATATTGGATTGGCCAAAATGTCATTTGGATTTTTCCATTACATCTTATGGAAAACCCCTAATGAACTTATTGGCCAAGCCAATAAAAGCATGTGAATCAAACCAGATCCCTCAAGGCTGCAGAACCATTCACCCACTGGATGGGCTGAGTGGGTAAAGGGCAGCGGGAGGGTAAGACAGGTAGGTCCTAGCCTTGGGGCTGAGCCTGGGGTGGGGACCCAGGGTGATGAGAGCTGTGTGGATATCTAAGCCCAGACCCGGCCACAGTGTGTCGGGAACAGGCTTCTTAATAACTGTTATTAAGAGGAAGAAAAAGATCTTCCTGTTCAAGAGGTGTGTCAGGCGCCTGCCTGGCATCATCCTACCATTCTGGGGGCTATTTAGCCTTGTCTGTTCTCTCTTACAAGCTGAGTGGCACCTGGGCAGGTGAATGTCCTGCTTGGGTGGTGGGCTGGGCTGCGGCCCCTTGAGTTGCAAACAGCTCTGATGCCAACATGGCCACACACCTTTTCTGAGGTACCTCTGGGTCAGAGAAGACAAGATTCCTGGAAGGAGGAGGCAGGGCTGGGAGGGGAGCCAGAGTATGCCCCAATCTCTCATTTTAAAAAAGTAGTTAATTAACCAGGCTGTGTTGGGTCTTCGTTGCATCGTGTGGGCTCCGTTGCAGCACACAGGCTTCTCTAGCTGCAGTCTTGGTTGCATCGTGTGGGCTCCGTTGCAGCACACAGGCTTCTCTAGCTGCAGTCTTGGTTGCATCGTGTGGGCTCCGTTGCAGCACACAGGCTTCTCTAGCTGCAGTCTTGGTTGCATCGTGTGGGCTCCGTTGCAGCACACAGGCTTCTCTAGCTGCAGTCTTGGTTGCATCGTGTGGGCTCCGTTGCAGCACACAGGCTTCTCTAGCTGCAGTCTTGGTTGCATCGTGTGGGCTCCGTTGCAGCACACAGGCTTCTCTAGCTGCAGTCTTGGTTGCATCGTGTGGGCTCCGTTGCAGCACACAGGCTTCTCTAGCTGCAGTCTTGGTTGCATCGTGTGGGCTCCGTTGCACACACAGGCTTCTCTAGCTGCAGTCTTGGTTGCATCGTGTGGGCTCCGTTGCAGCACACAGGCTTCTCTAGCTGCAGTCTTGGTTGCATCGTGTGGGCTCCGTTGCAGCACACAGGCTTCTCTAGCTGCAGTCTTGGTTGCATCGTGTGGGCTCCGTTGCAGCACACAGGCTTCTCTAGCTGCAGTCTTGGTTGCATCGTGTGGGCTCCGTTGCAGCACACAGGCTTCTCTAGCTGCAGTCTTGGTTGCATCGTGTGGGCTCCGTTGCAGCACACAGGCTTCTCTAGCTGCAGTCTTGGTTGCATCGTGTGGGCTCCGTTGCAGCACACAGGCTTCTCTAGCTGCAGTCTTGGTTGCATCGTGTGGGCTCCGTTGCAGCACACAGGCTTCTCTAGCTGCAGTCTTGGTTGCATCGTGTGGGCTCCGTTGCAGCACACAGGCTTCTCTAGCTGCAGTCTTGGTTGCATCGTGTGGGCTCCGTTGCAGCACACAGGCTTCTCTAGCTGCAGTCTTGGTTGCATCGTGTGGGCTCCGTTGCAGCACACAGGCTTCTCTAGCTGCAGTCTTGGTTGCATCGTGTGGGCTCCGTTGCAGCACACAGGCTTCTCTAGTTGCAGCACGCGGAGTCTCCAGTTGAGGTGTGTGGACTCAGTAGTTGCAGGGCAAGGGCTTAGTCGCTCTATGGCATTTGGGATCTTGGTTTCCCCACCAGGGATCAAACCCATGTCCCCTGTGTTGGAAGGCAGATTCTTTACTACTGGACCACCAGGGAAGTCCCCCAAATCTCTTGAATCAAGGCAAAGCTAAGAGCTAGACACAGGGACAAGTTGCAAGGATTCCCAGAGACTGGCTCGTGCTGGGAATTAGATGAGAAAGATTTCAAGATGTGTGGAGTGGTGGGCTGAGCCTGCCAGGCTGGAGGACTAGAGGGGCAGGGACAGGCTTGTTGAAGGAACTGGGTGCAGTTGTTGGGGGCTGTGGGGCAGAGTGGCCCAAAGCACCAGAGTCCCAGCAAGAAGCCAATGCTGTGGTGTAGCTGCTCTGGAGCACCAGGAAGGTCTCCGGAGGCCACACTGGCTCTGGCACTCAATGGGTGAGCTGAGCACTGGGTCATGGCAGCTTGATCTGTAGGATGGGGCCAACACCGTCTCCTTCACCAGGTTGTCGAGAGGAATAAGTGGACTCCCTGTGTCAGGGGCCTGACTGGGAGGAGGATGAGGAGCTCAGGACATGCTGGCTTAGAGTCTTCACAGCCATGAAGGGACAGGGGCTCTGGGAAGGCCTGACAACAAACGAAGCAACATCAGAGGAGCTCCTCCTGGTGAGCCCCTCCAGACCAAAGGCCACTCCTGAAGGTGAATGTGACCCTGGGCTGTGTCAGTGGACTGTGGCTCTGAGATTTGGCCTCTTATCCCAGCTCACAGGAGGCAAGGTCCTCTCTCCACTGTGCATACGTGGATGCATGCCAGGCAAGCGCCATCACAAGGAATAAGGATTCTGGCATTCTGTTTTGGAAAGGTGGTTGTGTCTGGGTCTAGACTGTGGATGCTGTGATGATGGGGTCTCAGCCTTTCCCCACGTCCTTCCCTCCACCCCCTCTACCATCCGTCCACGTATCCCATCCCAGTCCCATTCATGGTTCCTTCAGGAAATGTTTCCCACTCCTCTCTCCTGGAGGTGAAGTGTGAGAGGACCACTCCTGAGTCCTCCGCGGCTCCACCCTCCACAGAGAAGGGGAATGATTTGTCCACTTGGTGGCTGAGGGAAGGAACTGGGCTCAGATATTTCTGAGTTTCTCTGTCTCTCTCTCAGTTCTGCAAAAGTAGCATATTCTCTACTGATCTACATGGTAAAATTCCAGAGGAGGTTCTGTCCTGGTGGGCAGGGGGTGTGCATGTTTAGTTTGGGGAAGATATTAGAAAGTCCATTTGGCAAGAGAGCAAAAGCTATGTTCTCCAGTCAGCTTTATCAGAAGTACCGGTAGGGGTCTCCCTGGTGGCTCAGTGTTAAATAATACACCTGCCGATGCAGGAGACGCAGATTCATCCCTGATGGAGGAAGATCCCACATGTCATGGAGGAACTAAGCCCATGTGCCACAACTATTGAGCCTGTGCTCTGCAGCCCGTGCTCTGCAACAAGAGAAGCCACCGCCAAGGAGAAGCCCACACACCTCAACCAAGAATAGCCTCCACTCGCCGCAACTAGAGAAAAGCCTGTGCAGCAACGAAGACCCAGCACAGCCAAAAACAAATAAATATAAAAAAAGAAATACTGGTAAAGGCACTATTTTGTCTTTGAATGAAAGACAAATCATTCCCCTTCTCTGTGGAGGGTGGAGCCAGTGAGGATTCCGCAGTGGTCCTCTCACACTTCACCTCCAGGAGAGGGGAGTTGGGAATTCTCTCCCTTGAAGAAAACATGAATGAGGACAGGTGGGATGGGATACATGGACACAAGGGTAGAGGGGGTGGAGGAAAGGACGTGGGGAAAGGCTGAGACCCCATCATCACAACATCCACAGTCTAGACCCAGACACAACCACCTTTCCAAAACAGAATGCCTCCAAATAGGAGGCACCTCCACCTGTCTCTTATTTCTCAAAAAAGAAATATTATCTATTGATCTCTTAAGTCTTCATCTGTTCCCCCCCCAACCCCACATCTTGTGGGCTCTTAGTTCTTAGATCAGAGATTCAGAGCAGAGTCCTAACCACTGGATGGCCAGGGTTTCCCTGGCACCTTGCCCCAACATCATTGGTCCAGCCACCTCTCCCTCCCCAGCCCAGCCCACCCCCTCACCCTCTGCCCATCCTGTCTACCCAACATGTATTTAATGCCTACTTCAGGCCAGCACTGTGGTCCCAAAGAGGAGTGAGGCATGGTCTGTGCCCTGAAGGAACTGTTTGGCAAGGAAGGCAGACTCATAGGTAATTATAAGCCACAGAGTAAGCCAAGGTATGAACCCATTGCTTGGGGTTTATAGCTCATGAGCCACTCTGGAAACAGATGAACCACGTCCTGTCCTCCATCCCCATTTAGAGTACAGGCCTGTGGCTGGCTCTTTCCAGATGGTGACTGGGAAGTGAAGGAGCTTTCTGGCTGCAGGGCAAGAGAAAAAGAGGGAGGAAGCAAGCCCGCACAGGTCAAGGGTTTGGTTCTTGACTGTGAAACCCTGAGCAAGGCTCTCCAGGCCCCGGCCTCCCATCTATAGAGCCAGAGGAGGCTGGGCTGGAGGTCTCCAAGTCCCTTCTAGTGCTCACACTGTCTTCTATCAATTTTTGACATTACAGGTCAGCGCTTGAAGATTCTCTTCCTGGCAACTCCCCAGCCAGGATCTCTTTTCTCCCCTCAATAGAGGTACAGAGGCCCTTGACCTGGGCAGGCTCTGGGCCTGGGCTTAGCAGCGTGGCTCAAGGGAAGTCCCTTGGAAGCCACAGAAAACTTGTGAGGGGTGGTTAACACCCAGGTGGGGTGAGGGAGTAGATGACCATGCTGCTGCTAAGTCGCTTCAGTCGTGTCCGATGATCGTGACTAGGGTTCATTTCACACACTAGCAAGGTGATGCTCAAAATCCTTCAAACCGGGCTTCAATAGTACATGAACCGAGAACTTTCAGATGTACAAGCTGGATTTAGAGCAGGCAGAGGAATCAAACTGTCGACATCCATTTGTTCATAGAAAAGGCCAGGAGGTTAAAAAAATATCTACATCTACTTCTGCTTCATTGACTGCTCTAAAGCCTTTGACTGTGTGGATCACAACTGTGGAAAATTCTTAGAGAGATGGGAATATCAGACCACCTTACCTGCCTCCTGAGAAACCTGTATTCAGGAGAAGCAACAGTTAGAACCAGACATGGAACCACTGACTGACTGGTTCAAAATTGGGAAAGGAGTTATGTCCAGGCTGTCTATTGTTACCCTGCTTATGTAACTTCTATGCAGAGTACATCATGCGAAATGCCGGGCTGGATGGCTCACAAGCGGGAAACAAGAGTGCCTGAAGAAACATCAACAGCCTCAGATACATAGATGATACCACTCAAATGGCAGAAAGTAAAGAGGAACTAGAGAGCCTCTTGGTGAGGTAAAAGAGAACAGTGAAAAAGCTAGCTTAAAACTCAACCTTCAAAAAACGAAGATCATGGCATCCAGATCATGGCAAAGAGATGGGGAAAAAGTGGAAACAGTGACAGATTTTATTTCCTTGGGCTCCAAAATCACCGTGGATGGTGACTGCAGCCATGAAATTAAAAGTGGGCCAGGCACGGTGGGACGCAGTGGGAGAGGGCTGAAGCAGGCAGAACCAGAGCAGCGAGCAGAGGGCTGCTCCCAAGGGAAGAGCTCAAACACTTTGGGACTGTCCACAGACCTGCCTGCTCCCCTCCCTTCCCCACCCAGCCCCAAGGGCTGATCAACTCTACGTTTCCTGGGCATCAGGAGCTCATTTCCCTCTTGGCCCTCATCACAGATATCACTTGCCCCCCCTTTGTCTTCCAATTTCTGGTCTCAAGAAAGGGCTCCCTCCTCCTCTCCAAAGCCAGGCCCTTATTCTCAAGATCAGGCTTCCACTTTCAGAGAGCTCTAACTTGTGAAAAGTTTCCTACCCTACTCATTGCTTCACACTTAATCGGGCTCCTCCCCAGCCCCACGAACATCTTCAGTACTTTCCTGTCCTGAAAACACCTGCCCAATTTCCCTCCATTTCTTTTCATCAAGAGCACCTCCCAATATTTCACAACTGTGGGCATAACCTGCTCCCGGAAGTCTTGACCCTGGAACAGTATAAAGCACTTAAGCATCACCTACTTACTCCCAGCCCCTAGGCTCTGCAACCTGCTGCATTAAGAGACTCCTCCCTAGGGAAGCTGCCCACCCCCAACCCCCAAACCCTTCACAGCCTCACCTCAGGCTTCACCTGCCACGCTGGTTCCTGCTCTTCCTACCACAGCCCCCACCCCACCCGCATCACTGTGAATGCTTTCTCCCACGCCCACCCCAGGCCCTGGTCTACCCTCATCTCATTCCTGGGAACACATCCAATTTCATCAAGTGTCCCTTCTATACCCAAGACAAGGCCAAAGTCCTTGGCCCTGAGGCCTTAACCACCCTACCCTGAGATCCAAGCCTGCTCTATGCCCTCGCCCTCCTGTGGCATCTTCCGCAGCCCAACTCCTCTGCTAACATTTGCACCAAAGCAGTGGGGTGGGGCTCGGAAGACAGAGAGGCTGTTAGCTTCACTCTGATTTCTCCTCAGTAGACTTCCCTGGCCTGTCGCATAGGATAATGTAATTAGCACTTGTAAAACAAACCAAAAAAACCCACACACAACAAAGAGGATTCTTCAAGTTCCCCTCTTCTGCCAGACATTGCCATCTCCCTGCTCCCAGGAAAGCTCTGGATGGTTCTTTGGGCTCCAGTTCAGTCAGGCATGAAGTCCTGACCATTTTATTCTGTGCATCTTTGGAGTTTGAGCTGAGCTCCTTTTAATTTCTACCATTGCCCCCAGGCCCTCAAGCCTAGATGGCCGGAATCCTTGCTGACTATGTCCGCGCACCTGCACACCGCTGTGCATCCTCACTCGCACCAGGTCACAGTCCTGACGCAGTTACCAGGCTTTGATTCGTGGCCCCAACCTTTTCTTCCCTTAACCACCAACTCGGCTGGTCCACTCAGTCTGAAGGTTTCCAGCTCCATGCCAGATCCTCGCTTCCTGTTTTCCTTTCCACCTACCTAAACCTTGCCCACCCTTTACTTCCCAACTCCCTTCAAGGCTTTTCTGACTCTGGAGCCTGAACCCTGTACTGACTTTTCCCGTTAATTCACCCACAGAAACCCAAGAAGCTGGAATACTGCTCTAGGTTTCCTTTCGCTTTTCAACGGAGTGCAACTGGCCTTCCTCAAGCCATGTTCCTTTTCTAGAACTAAAAGCATTGCACTTGAGTGTCAGACTGCCTGAGTCCACATGCAGGATAAATTTGGACCTCTCCAAGCTGTGGTCCTCTTCAGCAGTTAAGACTAGCTTATAGGTAATACTTACCTCACAGAATTGTCAGAGGATTAAATGATATACTAAGTGAAAATACTAAGCAGCGTCTGGTGCAGAACCGAAACAGGAAAAATACTGGCTGAGGGTGGGTTGGGCTTTAATCACAGCTTCATGTAAGAAAGTAATACTTGCAATGTTTAAAATTGTAGGCAATATTGAAAGCTTAGGGGTACTATTTGCTACACTGTTCAGAGATTCTCATTTAAAAACCCTACATTATTCTCTGAGATTAAGGAAAACATTTGTTTCTTCTGATTAGTCAGTGTAATTCCTTTTATGTGACAGTGGGAACTGTACAACCTTTGGCCGGCCTCATTTCTGCTGTTGACTTCTAGGGAGCCCAGAGCAAGGTTTTTTGTTTCTTTTTAAATTTATTTTTGGTTGTGCTTGGTCTTCACTGCTGCACGCAGACTTTCCCTGGTTGCAGTGAGTTGGGTTACTCATTGTTGGCGGTACCTGGGCTTCTCACTGAGGTGGCTCCTCTTATTGCAGAACACGGACTCTAGAACACAGACTCAGTAGTTGTGACACACAGGCTCAAGTTGCCCACCGCATGTGGGAACTTCACGGATCAGGGATCGACCCCGTGTCTCCTGCATTGGCAGGCGGATTCTTAACCACTGGACAACCAGGAAGTCCCAGAGCAAGGTTTATCCTCAATTGCAGGTTTCCTCACTGACCTGCGGGAGGCAGTGTTGGGTGGGAAGAGAGCAAGAGCCCCGGGGCTGAAGATGAGGGTTGGGTAGCCTTCCAGGCCTCCCTGAGCCATAGTTCCCTCTCTTTTGTAAAGGCGAGAAAGACCAGGAGGAGGACAATACCTATTTAACAGGACTGCTTGAGACAACTGATAGACCCCCAAAAGTCATGTGATAACATGATTATTTTCCCTCCCAATACTTATATCTTATCTTTTAAACTTTGTTCTGCAGTTTTTACACCTGTTATCTTTTCTGGAAGTATGCAAAAGTGTTAAGTCACTCAGTCGTGTCTGACTCTTTACGACCCCATAGATGGTGGCCCGCCAGGCTCTTCTGTCCATGGAATTCTCCTAGCAAGAGCACTGGAATTGGTTGCCATTCCCTTCTTCAAGGATTCTTCCCAACCCGGGCTGGAAGTATACAGAATACAAATGAAAGACAAAATTATTCCTAGAGAGCAATATCCCTGATGGCAAGAAACCACATCTCTCACTTGTTCTGTATAACAATTTGCAATAGAAAAGCATTTAGCTATAGAAAGAATGTTTGGCTTTCATTCTTACTTGAAGGCCAAGGGAGGCACTTCATACTGAACTGTTACAATAAGCTGTAGTACAGACTGAGAACAGTCCAGAAAGGGGCTCCTGGTTGGTGATTTAGTCATTCATTTCTTCTTTCATTTATCAAAGATCACCCTGATGCCTACTAAGGTCCAGACACGCTGCTAGATGCCAGAGAAACAAAGCGGACTGATGCAAAGCCCACTCTCAAGAGGCTCACAGTGCAGGGTGGAGGGCGGGTATGTAAAAAAATAGTTCCACTGGAGGATACTGCGTGGGGTGGACAGGAAAGGTGGCATGGGGATATGTGGATTTCTATAGACAGAAGAGGGGAGAGGATTCCAGGCAGAGAAAACATACAAGGTTGCCCCAAGTGGTTCAGTTTGCTCAGAGAAAAAATGGGCTAGAGACTCACAAAAATAAGAAGAGGCTGGCAGCCTCCAAGGTGCCCATGGCCAGGAAGCGAGGGCTGTGGAAACGTCACAGACGTGACAGATCGCCCTGGCTTTTTGAAACATGGCTCCGAATTACAAGTTGCAGTGTTTAATGATTACTCATCTTGTGGATACAGGACTTGGCCCTGCAGGTGGAGACCATCTGCTGCTAGAGGTACTCACAGAGGGCCCGTGTGGACAACAGGCCAACAGGGATGTTGAGAAAGAGAGTCCAGTTGTGGACCAGGGCTGGAGTAAATGACCACTAATGTTCCTTTCCAAATCAGAGATTCCATGATTCTAAAGCAAGCCCGGTAGCTGAACTGGGGCTGTGGGCTGGGCTCTGTGGTTAGGGAGCTGCCCTGGGCAGCAAATGGGTTAAGGCTCAAATAACTTTTATATATAAATTAATGTGTAGAGTTGGGAGCCAAAATCGTTCCATTAATTTTTCCATCCATTCCAGGAGCAGTTAGGTACACACAGTAAAGTTTATTTTGGTGCATGGTATACTTCACTCCATTAAAAATAAATTAATCAGCAAATTCCTGCCTGGCTCAGCTCTGGTTTATGTAAATAGTGCCCAGCTGTAATGAGTTACAAGGTGTTATTATCTAACACACACAGAGGAGGCTTCACTCTGGAGCTCCGCGTGCAACAAAAGCATCTTAAATAAACTCAGAGAAGGCCGTTTGATTTGTAATGTTTTCACAGAAGTGGGATATACCTCATCCATATAGAGTTTCTTTATATGACTCATTTTATAGCAAGTTAAATGAAGGAAGTTTGATGGGGGGAGGGAGGGGCGATATAGTTCTCCACCCCCTTCTTCAATTTAAAGAAAATCCCCCAAAGATGACCCACACTCAGGGGGAGGGAACTAGTCCTCAGGAGCTCAGACCATGGGGGCTCTGCAGCACGTGCTCCGGAAGCTAGGAAGCGGGTGGAAGGCTGAGCACGGAGCGGGGTCCTGGGGTGGTGCGATGAAGTCAGGAAGCGTTCTCTT